>JAQQSV010004414.1:0-14835 GCA_028646515.1 Pseudochirops corinnae | reverse complement strand
CTGAAAATACTTTCACACTGGACATTAGTCCAGTCGTATAGAAGGGTTGTAACCAATGAAGTGAACAATGGGAAAGAAGAAACAAAACCAAACGTGGAAAAGAATGATAGCATGTAGATTGCTTCAGTCTCCATTTCAACTCTGTTCTTTCTAGATCTTTCTCTGAATGTAGGTATCTCCTTCCATCCTGAGACTTGTAGAGCTGTCTTATACCTGTGCATTGCTGAGAAGAGTCCAGTTTATCAAAGTTGGTCATCACACATACGATGTGTCTGTGACTAGGTACAAATTTTTCCTGGTTCTGCTCTTCTCACTTAGCATCAATTTGTATAAGCCTTTCCGCCTGTATATGAAGGCGGTCTCCTCCCCATTTCTTATAACACTATAGTATTTCATTACATTCATATACCACAACTTGTTTAGCCATTCCCCAATTGATGGGCATCCCCTTAATTTCCAGTTTTTTGCCACCACAAAGAGAGATGCAATAAATATTTTTGTGCATATGGGTCTTCCTCCCACTCGTATGATCTCTTTGGGGTACAACCCCAGAAGTGGTATTACTGGGTCAAAGGGTATGCAATTATTTATAGCCCTTTGGGCATAGTTCCAGATTGCTCTCCAGAATGGTTGTATCAGTTCACAGCTCCACCAACAATGCATTAGTGTTCCAATTTTTCCATGTCTTCTCCACCATTTGTCATTCTTCTGTTTTGTCATTTTAGCCAATCTGACTGGTGAGATGTGGTGAATATATTTTAAAAGTGATAATGGAGTCTAATTTGTGATACATATGGGTACTCGGATGGGGTATGGGGGCAGTTAAGCAGTGTAGTGGATAGAGTGCTGGGCCTGGAGTTAGGAGACTCATCTTCCTGAGTTCAAATTTGGCCTCAGATACTTACTAGCTGGGTGACCCTGGACAAGTCACTTAACCCTATTTGCCTCAGTTTCCTTCTCTGGAAAATGAGCTGAAGAAGGAAATGACAAGTCACTCCAGTATCATTGTCAAGAGGACCCCAAATGGGGTCATGAAGAGTTGGACAGGAGATGACTAAAGAGGGACAGGACTCAAGACCAGGAAAGGGCAGACCCTTAGCTTTGCTCAGGGGTGCGCTGGAGCCAGCTCAAATGGGCTCGAAAGAATAGATTGTTAAATTTCTAGTGTGAGCATTTACACCTTGGGAATCGGCAAGTGTTACCAAAAGTGATAAAGGAAATAGTCATTCAGATTAAACTTAAAAGTGTGTGCTGAGCCCATTTTATTTTGGAGAACAGCTGTTAATCATTTACCAGCACACTCCTGGCTCTCCTCATCTCCATAGTTGCTGGACTTAGTTTCTTCATTCTGCACCTCAGTATGTTTCTCTGCTGGCAGAGGGGTGTGTATAAACCTGGACAAAAGATGCAGAAAACGCTTTGCTTTCTTTAAAAAAATTATTATGAACTCAACAAATGAACAAAAGTGAACATTTCCATATACAAAGAACAACAGACAATTGCGTATGAACCTGAATTTCTATTACATATAGATTTCTTAAAACAAGTATATATGCAGTTTAACGAGGTAGTCCACACATTTCATTTTTTTTTCTTTTTTTTGAGGGGAGAAGGCAGGGAAATCGGGGTTAAGTGACTTACCCAAGGTCAAACAGCTAGTAAGTAAGTGTCCAAGTGTTTGAGGTGGGCTTTGAACTCAGGTCCTCCTGACTTCAGGGCCAGTGTGCTCTTTGCTCTGCCACCTAGCTGCCCTAGTCCATGCATTGCCAATGATGCTTTTAAAGTTTTTTTTTTAATAATGTAAATGGGTATTATATTTTGTCAAAAACTTTCCCTGTACTTACGAACATAATTGCATGATTTTAAAAATTGTTTTTGTTATTAATAAGGCCTACTGTGTTTAGAGTTTTCCTAATATTGAGCCAACCCTGCATTCCTAGTATAAATCCAACCTGGTCGTATCGTAGGACTGTGAAGTATTGATGTTGCTGCTATGGCTTCTTTGCTAATATTTTATTCAATATTTTTGCATCAACATTCATTAGAGATATTGGTCTATAGTGTCCTGCTTTTTCTTTCTGGATTAGGTTTTAGGACCATATTTGTTTTATGGAAGATATTTAGCAGAATACCCTTCTTTCCCAATTTATTATATATATGTATGTGCATATATATCTCACAAATAATTTATATATTGTTGGAATTAATTGCTCATTGTTTGATAGAGTTCACTTATAAATTCATCTGGTGCTGATTTCTCTCTTCCTGCTCCCCCCTCCCAATTCCCTTGCCCTTTGGAAGTTCCTTTTTCACTTGTTCAATTTCTTTTTAGGATACTGAGTTATTGGAATTCTCTGTTTCTTATGTTGACTTAGATATTTTAGAGTTTTGTAAATGTCCATCTGTTTCATTTGTCGTCAGTTTCACTGGCATGTCATTGGGCAAAATGGTTTCTAATGCTTTCCTTCATTTCCTTTCTATTTTTTACAACTAATTTTTCATTTTCAGTTTGCCTATATAGAAACATTTATCTTTACTGTCCCCCCCCCCCCCGAGTATTTTGGAATACATTGTTCCTTATTCTTATTTGCAGTCTCTGAAAAGGGGGTTAATCCAATTAACCAATATCTCTCATAGGAGGAAGGAAAATTTGGGAGGATCATGGTGAAACCTCCCTCAAGGCAGAGGCATGAATGACATAAAGACAGAGTGTTGGATACAAAAGACGAAGTACTGGAGTCCAAAGTTATCGCATGAGACAACAAAAGAATAATTTAAGGCATAGCCAGGACAAGTACAAGAGAGTGTATGTGAGGGATTGGACTGGAGTGTGGGGAAGGACCTGTGCCCTGACCACTTCCCGAGACACATATGTTCTGGCTGTCTCCCATGCCTGGAATTTTCTCCCTCCTTGTCTCTGTCTCTGAGATTCCCTGGGATTCCCTGACTTCCTGCAAGTCCCAGCTACAATGTTTCCACAGGAAGCCTGCCCCTATCTCCCTTAACTCTAACAATAATCCCTACGTTGATTTTTCCAATTTTTCCACATAGAGCTACTTTGTATATGGTTGTTTGCATGCACCGTTTCTACCACTAGACTGTAAGCTCCTTGACAGCCAGTACTGCTTTTGGCCAAGCTTAGCACAGTGCCTGGCCCATAGAAGAAAATAATTGCATGTAGACTTGACTTGACTGTATGACTTTGTGGAAACCTTGTTTTTGGAGGTCTTTGACCATAAAGACAAGGCTGAGTGGAACCTTTGGAAAGCACTGAGGGAGTGTCTAGGCCAAAGGACCATTGATTGGGCTCCCCAAAGCAGCCACTTGCTATGACACTGCTGGAAAACATTTGCTTATCTATTTCTGAGTCCTAGTTGGTACTGAAAGGGTGACACCAGATCACCCTTCATCCAGAGTTGCCTATTAGGAGTTGGGTGATGTCAGATGGGCCTTCTATTGATACGGGGAAGACACAGGAGGCCTTATTATTATTTTTTTGATATGTATGGAAGACACCTTGTTTAAATTCATTTAAGACATTTTTCAAACAAATTGTAATTATAGACTTTATGGTGTTATATACAATCTTTTCATATTTGAATTTTGACACCATTTAGAATAATGGAGTAAATATTTTAAAAATAATTGATGATGTGTGTTTGGCTTTGTCTCAGGCCATATATGAGTAACTTAGAGGGTAGTCTCCTGCCCTGAAGATGGGAGATAAAAGCTTTCTTACATCAATTAAAAAGGTGTGCATGAGGTGTGAGCTCCGACCCTGGAGTCAAGAAGTACCTGAGTTCAAATTGAGCCTCAGGCACTCAACACAAAACCAGCTATGTGACCTTGGGCAAGTCATTTAAATCCAATTGCCCTACCTTCCCCCCCTCAAAAAAATAAAAAGGTGTACATGACATGGGACAAACAGGGATGCTTATGAATCAACGTGCAATTCATGTATTACTCCTAAATACAGGTCTTCAATCAGTTCAGTGTTGTCAAAGTTCTCTCTTAGAGTGCCTTAACTTACCAGCAGAGGCAACCGGTTTCACACCCAAACTCAATGACGCTAGCCTACCTTTTAGGACAGAAGAGTCACAGCTCTGAGGTCCAAACAGAAAAGTTTATTAAGGTCTCTCCATGGGGAAGCCTTAAAGCCATATACTAAGGCAGGTTTCAAAGATACCTCCCAGCCCTAGGTCTTAAATAGACCCCAGATCCACATACCACACGTGATAGAGCCCAGCTGAACAGAAGTGTGAGAAGGGGAGTGCAATTACAAGGGTATGAAGGCCCCAAGGTGTGGAGACGCCAATCAGGAGCAGCAGGTAACCCCACGCAAGAGAGTCCTGAGCAAGGCAGTATCCCCTGGCGGGGGACAGTGCAATATGCCCTGACCTCCACGTGACCCAACGAATTCCCGGGCCTCAAACACTTCCCTGTGGCATAACACAGCCGCTTGCAATGTGAACCTCACACAGGGTAATGACTGACAAGGAGGTTCCAGGTCACAGGGGTGCAAAGCGGCCTCAAGGCCACACAAGGCCCTCTAGTTCCTCAAGCGCAGCCCTTCAACTGAATCCAAATAGGATCACACTTGAGGACCTAGAGGGCCACACATGGCCTCAAGGCCGCAGGTTCCCCACCCCTTGGAGGCCTCTATTATTAAATGGAAATCGTACTTTTAAAGATTGTGATCATCCAGGACCCTTAGTGTTGGTGCCCAAAACAAACAGGTTGTGACTCAGCCAGAGTCTGGGGCCTCCAGGCCCAGCCTCCTCCCTCTGCTGGCCCTCTAGGACCCTGCCTGTGAGAAACTGTTTCTTACAGTTGCTCTTTTGCCCAGTTCATCAATAGTATTGCCTACCACAAGAGAGGCATACACAAATGACCTTTGGTGGCCATTAACCCATTAACACATTAATATGGGGTACCTTGAATGATGGGTCCTGCCAAGTCCTCGGAGAAGACGGAGCAGAGAACCTAATGGCTAATTTGTGAGAGAGAAGATCTTCATCTAGACTGGTTACTAGCACCCATTGGGATAGGTGAGTGGCCTGGAGGGAGCAGCGCTGGAATATCAAAGACTCTCTGCTTTGGAGTTAAGACCAACAGAAGAATTTGCTGATATCTTCTATTACAAACAATTGTTTGTAGGCCATGCCAGTACCCGTCAGAATTATCATGTGCCTTCTGCTGAACTCAACAACCAGACTGATATCCTTATGAGAAAAACTCTGTGTCTTGAGGCTAATATTGAAACCTCATCAAGAGATAGTTTTCCCCCTGCATGTCTGCCAATTAGCTGTTTTATATTTCTACCGGGCGTTGAGTATAGTTCAATCAAGCAAGATATCCCTTCTGATTCTCTCTCCCTCTCCTCCCCTCTCTTTTTCTCCCTCCCTCCCCTCCCCCATGCCCACTCTTCTCCAGCTCACTGCTGCAGCTGCTCTCACAACCATAATCACTCCAGTAAATGCTTCTTGCCAGTATGCCCAGGCCTTCTGGGTAATTTTGATTCCCATGAGGCCAATACTAAAAAAAGAAAGCACAACAGAGGCAAGGGGGAGGTAGAGGCCCTAGAATACTCTGTTTGTAGAAATTTTGCCACCATTGTGTCAGGATAGAGAAAAAAGCATTTCTTTTTTATCTTTTGCTGAAATCACATTTTGTCACCTGGGAAGTTGCTGCCAAAGAGAACCATTAGCTGAAATCCTCTTTTATCAGATGCAACACTTCACTCTCTTTCAGCTGTCCCAGGGTATGGAGACGACCCAGTGACCACCACAGTTCTATCACATTATTCCAAAGTACAAAAAAATCCTTCCATCCCTGGGCTGCCATATAGTCTTGAGTGGCCAGGAAATTTATCATCACCAAATGCCCAAGCAAGTGAATAACCTTATAGTAAGAGTTCCCAGAAGTTTCTAAGGAAGCTTTGGGTGTGTAATTCCCATTAAGACCCCTCTAGGTTCATTCAGCCTCACTACATGCACTTACTTGGAGGAAAGTGACTCCCCAGCTAACTTGGTAGGAATCACCTGCCTAGGTGAAAATAAGGTAGATGAAGTCCTTACAGAGTCCCCAAGGAAGAAGAGAACAGACCCTTAGCACAGGGCATTAAGTACCAAGATTTTACATTCCATCCCCTACTACCATGGGGCTCCTAGGGAAGGAGAGGTCCTGGTGATTGGCCAGATTATTGAGACGGTGATGGTACAGGACAAGACTTAGCAGGCACTGGGACAGGCTTTATCCAAGAAGGTAACAACCTTTCTGCGTGTCTCATTTCCTTACTATATGTGACTTTGACCTATGACAAGGAGCTGTGATTGTGTCAACTTACCACCCATTCTGTGGTTCTGATGTTTCTAGTGCTGGGTCACTCACTGTCATCACTTTATATGAGATCATGAGCTGCTCCCAAACTTCTTTTTGTTAGCTGTTAGATAGTCTTTGAGAATCTCAGATAATCTCCAATCCTGAACCTCAACTACCAGACCTACCTGAGTCAGACCTGACCTACAACACAGCCTTTGCCTGGAAGGGACTATACTTTTCCTTTCCCAGATCTAATAACACCAACCTGGGATTCTAGGGCTGACAGCTCGCCCAGCACTGGACCTAAATAAAACTTAAAAATATACAAAGTAGTATCCTTTCCACTTCCACCTCATTTCTCACTTTCATCCATTACCTTAAACTCATCTGCACAGCCTAAATGACTGTAATATTTAATGCCCACAAATTGCTCAAATACCAATTGTTCCTTGCCTTATCCAGGGATGTGATTGGATTGAGATTTTGGCAAATTACACACACACACACACACACACACACACACTCTAGCTAGTTACTAGTTAGCAATCAATTAGCAAGCATGTACTGAATGCCTATGCCCTAGGCACTACCTTAGGTGATGGGCATGCAAAGACAAAAAGTAGACAGTCCCTGCCCTCAGGGAGTTTATTTTCTATTGGATGAGACCACACAGACATATATGTGTGTATATATATGCCTATTATATAGATATACATGTGTGTATACACATACACACACATGTACACACATGCACACGTCATTGTATATGAAATAAGCACAAGGTAATTTTAGGGAGGAGGCCCCCTGCCAGATACAGAAGACAGCATGGGCAAAAGCACGGGAGATGGAATTTCCAGTTTGAGGAATATCAAGAAAGCTATGACTGGATCATAAAGGGCATGGAGATGAATAATGTAACTGTTGGGAAAGGTAGGCTGGAGCAAAGGAAGAAAGAAGAAGGAGGGAGGAAGAAAAGGGAATTGGGTTCAGAGAGGAACAAAATATGGCGATGATTGACATTTGGGGAGACAATCAGGATGGACAAGACTATTTCAAATCACCTTAATTTAGTGAGAGGGTGGCGTTCGTGAGTTGATTATGGTAGCAGACCTCTGGGCCACTCTGAGAAGCTGGCACGCATTTATTATTAGGTCAGTTGAGCTTAACCATCTGTCCATTGCCACTGTATAATTTACCACCCCCAGGTAAGGCAGTAAATCTGGAAGACTTGGATCAATTAATAATTGCAACAGAAACTAAATATAATTTAATGATACAATTAAACTCATGCAATCTGCAATGATAGATTTCTGACCTGTTTCTGCCCGCACCTCAGGTCTAATATGTTACCTTTGCCAGGAATATTTGCATTTTGATGGGGGAAAAAGAAATGAAATTGTGCAGTTTCACATATCAGAGAGACATGTTGGGTCCACGTAGCGGGTGGAGAAGGTGAGGAGCTTTTGGGGTATTCTTGCAATCCTTCCACCGCAACTTCTTGCAAGAAATTCCTGGGTGTAATTATCACTGTCAGCTCATGAATTGTAACCTTCCACTTAAGACAAATAGATGGTCGTGCCCTTCCCAACGTGTTTCTCTTCTCCCTCACTGATGTTGATAATGGACATTTTTTTAATTTAAAAGGGGCAGTTGGGCCGCCCAGTGGATACAGTGCTGGACCTGAGAGTCCGGTAAGACTCCTGACTTTAGATTGTGCCTCAGTCTATTTAGCAGCGTGATCGAAGGATGCTGTTGTTGCTTAGCTGTTTCCAATCATGCCCAGCTCTTTGTGGCCTCGTTTGGGGTTTTCTTGGCAAAGATACTGGAGTGGCTCGCCATTTCCTTCTCCAGACCATTTTGCTGATTTCAAATCTGGCCTCAGACACTTTCAGTTGTGTGACTCTGGGCAAGTCACTTAACCTTTTTACCTCAGTTTCTTTATCTATAAAATGAACTGGAGAAGGAAATAGCAAACCACTCCAGGATCTTTGCCAAGAAAACCCCAAACGGAGTCATGAAGAGTCAGACATGAGTGAAATCACTGAACAACGACGGCAGCACCAAGAGCTGCTCTGAAGGACTGGAGCAAGGGTTAGCAAGTCGGAGGAAAACGACCCAAGGAAGAGCTCTCTCAGGGTGTAGCTAAGCAGAAGAGAATATGTCTTCATAGTAGCTTTCCGTTTTAAAACTGAACTCTTTTTAATTCTTCTTGCTGGCGTGGTGCTGACTCGTGGGCTAGGCCTTCATCCACTGGTCTAAATCGAACTAGCTGCGTGACCCTGGGCAGTGACTTCATCTCTTAATGCTCCAGGCGCTGAATTTCTAAGACTAAGTTAAGTAAGACTGAGAGTCCAAGTCTAGAGAGGTAGTTTAATAGGCTACAGACTTGTAGTCTAAGGCTATCTGCAAGACAAGTGCCTGGCCTGTCCTGAGGAACAGAGTTTCTCTACATCAGCTCACTGCTAAGTTCTGTGGTTTTGATCATTTTGCAAGGATGGAAAGAAGCTCTCAATGCTCTTGAGATTGGGTGTTCTTGGGGAACAGAGTTACCCCAGCCCCAATTACGCCCAGGTTAAATTCAGTGAATTAACCCCAATTAAGGCCCAATTCTGCTCTGTCTTAAAGGACCTTTCCTTCCTAGCACTACCCACTTTTTAGGTCATACTCCCTAAATCCTCACAGCCCTGATGGCACTATTCAATCAATTGGCATTTATAAAAGGCTCACTACGGTCCAGGAATTAGCTGTACTACACATTGAGGACATATAAAGAAAAGCTACAATTACCCTGCCTTCAAGGAGCTTGTATTTTGATTTAATTAAGTAGGTACATATGAGGTCGAGATAACTGTGAACATCCATACAGAACTTACATTACCGCATTTGATCCTGACAACAACCTTGGGAGGCAGCGCTATTATTATCCCTATTTTTCAGATGAGGAAACCGAGGCAAACAGAGGTGACGTGACTTACCCAGGGTCACACAGCTGGTAAGCATTGGAGGCTGGATTTGAACTCAGGTCTTCCTACTCCAGGCCCAGCACTCTGTCGCCTGTGTATAAAGTAGATGCAGAAGGGGGTATCTGAGCCGAGTCCTGAAGGAAGCCAGTGTTTCTAAGAGGTAGAGGTGAGGTGGGAGAATATTCCAGGCATCGGGATGGAAGGGAGGGTTATGTGTGAGAAACAGCAAGCAGGCCAGTATAGCTGAGTCAAAGAATGTGCAGGGGAGAAGAGTGTAAAAACACCGAAAGGGAAGCCTGGTTATGGACTGCCACATTGACCAAGTCAGATTTTCCCAACGCCCTACTTCCATTAGATCAGTGGTTCTCAACCTGTGGGTCGCGACCCCTTTGGGGGTCTAACGACCCTTTCACAGGGGTCACAGGGGTCACAGGGGTCGCCTAAGACCATCGGAAAACACATATTTCTGATGGTCTTAGGAACCGAGACACGGCTCCTCCGGCCATCTCCAGGCAGGTCCGCCCACGTGCAGATATGCCCACATACGAGAATTAAGGGGTTGTGGCATTAGGGAGGTTGAGAACCACTGTGTTAGACTGTAAGTTTCTTGAGGGCAAGAACTGTATTTTACCTCTTTTTTTATATCCTGAGGTCTCAGAACAGTGCCTGGCACATAATTGTTATTCAGTCATTGATTGCCATTTCGTGTTCAACTCTTCATGACCCCATTTGGGGGTTTCTTGGCAAAGATCCTGGAGTGGCTTCGCCATTTCCTTCTCCAGTTCATTTTACAGATGAGGAACTGACGCAAACAGGATTAAGTGACTTGTCCAGGGTCACACAGTTAGTAAGTGTCTGAGGCCGGGTTTGAAATTGAGAAGAGTCTTCCTGACTTTGAGTCTGGCATTCTCTCCTCTGTGCCATCTAGATGCCCCTTGGCACATGGTAGATGCTTAATAAATGTTTATTGATTGAATCTTTATTTATTTTTGGAGGGGGGAAGGCAAGGCAGTTGGGGTTAAGTGACTTGCCCAAGGTTAAGTGGGCTAGTTAGGTGCCAAGTGTCCGAGGCTGGATCTGTACTCGGGTCCTCCTGACTCCCGGGCTGGTGCTCTATTCGCTTCGCCACCTCGCTGCCCGGATTGAATATTTATTGATAGATATGCCAAATAGGCGAAGCTTTTTTTTCCTTAAAAGGCACTGAAATCACCCTCCTTCCTTCATTGGTTCAGAGGACAAGCGCTCAGCTGTTGGTGTGGCTTCCTTGTGGTATAAGCAGAAAAAGACCTAGTGCAGGAGTAGTCAGGAACTCTTCCCTCAGACTTGATGACTGCACAGCCTTGCTAGATGCAGAAGCTACGCCCAGCCAAATCAGTGTTGTGTCCTTGCCAGGTATCCTTTCCATGCTAGAGTTACTCTTCCTCTTGTTACCTGTGAGACGGTCTATAAGCCTCTTATTTCATTTCAGTCCTGAATCTAAACCATCGGACTGAACTGAGTCAGGCCTAACCTACAAGGACAACATACCTCCTAAGAGTAGCCTTCCTCGTACCTGAACCAAACCCACATGCCGAGTCTCTGTCTGCCACTCCATTACTGTTTATTATTGTACTTCTATACACATCCAGCATTGTCAGTCAATAAGCGTTTATTACACACCCACTATGTGCAAAGCACTATTAAAAACACTGGGGATACAAAGAAAAACAACTCTGTCCCTGCCTTCAGGGAGCTTACATTTCAACGAGAGAGACAACGTGGAAACCTTCTGTGCTGCAGTGCACAACCCACATGAATTGTTGTATCCAGAAGAGCTCACCAGGTTGTAAAGAACTTTGAATGATTTTTATTTTTATTTATCCTGGAGGTAATAGAGAGCTGCTGGAGTTTGTTGAATGTCAATGTGGGGGGTTGATGTAGTCAGATCTGTGCCTTAGGAAACCCCTTTATCAGCTCTGTGGAGGAAGGACTGAAGTGGGGAAGAGACTGCTTAGAAGGTTAGTTCAGGACAGGGGAGAGTGGTAGCTGTGTGAGCAGATATACATATACACACACACATATGAGATATTGTGAAGGTTGAAGCAACAAGATTTGGCAACTGATTGGATATATAAGGGAAGTAAGGAGTTGAGGATGACACTTGGGTTTTGAACCTAGGCAGTTAGGAGGTTTGTGGTACCCTCGACACAGAAAAGTTTAGAACCTAGGGTTCATTTAAGGGTATTTCAGGTCCGGTGAGTTTGAGATGTCCAGGAGTCAATTGGTGATAATGGAATTGGAGCGCAGGAAAACGACTAGGGCTGGGAATCAGCTGTATTTTCTCCCTGTCTCCCTGGCTTGGTGCTTAAGAATGAATCCGATTCAGAGCCCCTCTCTTCTTTCCCCAGACGGGCACATGCGAAATCGCTTTTGCATGGTTCTTGGTGGATTCCCTGGGTCTGTGAGGGAGGGCTGGAGTTGGAGATGGATTCATTCGCTCTCTGGCTTTTGATGCTTCTCTGGCCCTTCTTCAGTAGCCCAGTATTTCCTCTGTCTGGCTCCAGCTGGATGACAAAACAGGAAGCAGAGAGTCGGGCCAAGTGACAGAGAGAGAAAATTGCCCAAACTGCCTCAAATGACATCTATTTAACCCATCAAAAAAACCCACCCAATAACAACAACCCACTAGAATATCGTTTGATATCCTGCAAAAACCCGCCCATTTTTAAAGTGTCTGATTTTAGTCGGTTCGTTTCCAACAGAATTAATTGTACAGAGTTGTATAGCCTTGTTATTGCTGCTTGCCTATTCATGGCGGGGGGGGGGCGGGATTAAAGCAGATTTTATTTTTGGGAGGGGATAGTATAAGAGGAGGAGGTGGCTAGGTGGTTCAGTGGTTGGAGTGCTGGGCCTGGAGTCAGGAAGACCTAAATTCCAATCTGACTGTAGATACTTACTAGCTGTGTGATCCTGGGCAAGTCACTTAGCCCTGTTTGCCTCAGTTCTTCATCTGTAACATGAGCTGGAGAGGGAAATGGCGCAGCACTCCAGTATCTTTGCTAAGAAAACCCCAAATAGGGTCATGAAGAGTTGGGCGTGACTGAAACAACCGAACAACAAAAAGCAGAACAGGACGCCGGTTCTGTGAATTTGGGGACTGGCCATGCTTCTGCAAAGCTGGTGGTGTCGGCGGGCACTTCTTGGATTCTTTTTTGCAAGGCCAGTGCAGTTTCCTGTGCATCGTGCTTTGGGTTTATTCTGTTCCTTAGAATACCTAGTGTATGCTTTGATGTTTGTTTCTACCTCTACAGCATTTGCTTCTCTCCCTCGCTGCCCATGAGCACGTCTGCACTTTCTTGACTGTGTACATTCAGTTTTCATGTTTTAAGCAGGTATAAACCTATTTATTTATTTATTTTTGTGAGACAAGTGGAGTTAAGTGACTTGCCCAGGGTCACACAGCTAGTAAGTGTCAAATATCTGAGGCTGGATGTGAACTCAGGTTCTCCTGACTCCAGGGCCAGTACTTTATTCATTTTGCCACCTAACTGCCCCAGGTATAAACCTTTGTTATACTTGTGGGATGCATGTGACATTTGAGGCTTTGCAGTCGTACAAACAGCTTGTTTGTTTGTACGTGTACCGTGGGCTTATGGAAAGACAGCATGTTACTATATTCATTATCCAAAGAGGGAGTGTGATACCTGAATGGCACCATGTGGCAACCTAGTTTATTCTCAAGTCTAAGAAGTCTGATCAGAGTTGCCTTGGTCTTATGAATGTGAAATAGCCATCTTACAAAGTTATAGCATTCCCACTCACCCCAAGACGGTGTTTGGCCTGCAAATGCTCAGACTACTCTCCCTCAAGGAACTTCTCACAGAAGCACAGGCCAAGTGCAATGAAATAGCACAATGAAATACTGCTCAGAATTATTTTAAAAAATAGAAAAATCTATGCTTCCGTCCGTGCTACATATGGACTTTGCTTTCTCAGCCCAAACAGCTCTTGGCATTTATAGAAAAACAATTACTCAATTTATTGTCATATGGCCAATGCCATACGTGAGTATGCAGACATATTTACAGGGTTGAATTGCAAAATATAACAAACTCTCTTCCTCAAGGACAAAACCAAGATATTTATTCAGATACCAGAAAGCCAACTCTACCAAGGTAACAAAGAAGTTTATACACATCATCAATCCAGGGAGCACCAGCATCCCCAAGCCTTCCCTCCATTAGGCCTCCCCACAAACAAACTGGGCAAAATTCCTCCCTCTCTCGCTCACACTAGCTGCCTGTGCCTCAGCCCTCTCCTGAGCTCTGCCTCACTCTCCCTTCCTGCTCCACTCATTCAGTAAGCTCCTTCCAACATAGGCTCCATGTGACTCCAGCTGTGGGCTGGGTCGCAACTCAAAGCAGGTCACATGGGCCTGTTAAGGGGCAGGGAAGATCTTCAAATTCCCTTAACATTACGGTTGTGCCCAGTGTCAAAGCATGTAGCACTAAGGCCTTAGCTACATTATGAAATATAAAGAGATAATATCTAGATAATGTCCTGGTTTGAAGTTCTGGGGTCACTCGGATTAAAGACCTAATCAGTCTTCCTTAATTTATCACTTTCAGGAAAGAAACCTCAATTCCCCGAAGCTAAGAAACTTAAATCACTTTTTTATGGTGATCAAACTAAAAGGAAAAATTTCTTCTTGTTTGATCCAGTTAAAAGTGGTACCTCATTGCTTGCCCTCACCAAATTAGAGTGGAGTAGTTAAACAGAGAGTGAATTTTTTGGCAAGGTTTTTAGCAAGGTAGGTACATTGATGCTTACATTACCATTATTCTGTCTAAACAAAACTAAAGACTTCAGGGCTAAACTGTTTTATTTAAATTGTTGCCTTGAAATTTGTCTTTTGTTTCATGATTACTATAAAATATAAGTGGAAGTTGGTTGGAGAAACTGTCGATTTGGACCTCTCTTTTAGTAGAAATGTCCACATATGCATAATATTTTTTAAACAAACTTTGATTAAAATGCAGAATACAGTTTTCTTTCTCATCAATTAACTGTCTACCAGACATAGGAGAAAAAGAGGAAAGGAAATAGACCAAGTGCTCTTGCTTAGAACATTTGTCTAACAATCTTCCCAAACTCTGTCCAGGCCCAAAGTTCATGGAAAAGAGGAGGGAGGGAAAATATGGTCATTCAATGAGGTAGAGGACTTCCAAGCATTTTTGATGAAAAAAACCAGAACTGAATAGAAAATTTGACATCCAAATACAAGAAGCTTAAGAAGGTAAACATGGAAAAGAAATCATAAGGAACTTATCAAAATTGAACTACTTACATGCCAACATGGAAAAGTGATAATTGTAACTTGTGAAACTTTTCTCAGTATGAGGATAGTTGAAGGGAATATAAATGTATATACATGTATACATACACATATGTCTATATAGGAGGGCATATATGCATCTGAATACATATGTGAGTGTGTGTATATATGTGTACATAGAGGGCACAGGATCAATGGAATAGGAAGGGATGATATTTTAAAAGGTGAAATTGAGAG
>JAQQSV010004413.1:0-14835 GCA_028646515.1 Pseudochirops corinnae | reverse complement strand
CAGAAAGGTAAAGGAGTCCAGACACTAAATGGATACTTCTTGATATTCCCCAGGGGGCTTAGACTACTATCCTACACACAGTGAATTTGGAGGAAATAATTGTATGGAAAATATATTGTGTAGGAAATGACTGATTAAGCAATTAACCAAGTCTCTAAATAGAAAGATCAACTACAAGCATTTATTAAATATGTACTATGTGGCAAACACTGTGCTAAGTGCTAAGGATACGAAGACAAACAGTTCCTGCCTTTGATAAACTTACATTCTAATGAGGAGACAATTTGTGCAAACTTAAGTATATAAGGATATACATAGCATGTAAAAATTTAATACAAAGTAGTTTGGAAAGAGAGGGCCCTTGAAACTTGGCTGGGGTGGTATGGGCTGTACATCAAGAAAGGCTTCGTGTAGGAGGTAGTTCATGAACTGAGTTTTGAAAGAAACAGATTCTGAGATATGGCTTTGGTGGGTACAGAATGTGATTTCTCACCCATCCATATGACATCCCTATGCCTTTTTTCTCTTAGAACTCTACCTACCTCCCAGGGTTATTGTGAGGACCAAATGAGAAAGTATTTGTAAAACACAAAGCACTTAGCATTACACATAGTAGGTGCTTAATAAATATTTGTTTCCTTTCTTCCTTCTTGGCCCTGGTTCATATTCCTATAGCACCTGCTCCTCTTACAACAAATTTGAGGTACAATAATAACATTATCCCCATATTTCAGAAGAGAAAACTGAGGCTAAAAAGGATGAAATATGTACCCCTGATTACATAGGCAATAAGTGGCAGAGAATGAAATCCCTGAAGTTAGGAAGATCTGAGTTCAAATGAGTCTCACTTACTAGCCATGTAACCCTGGGCAAGTCACTTAATCCCAATTGCCTCGAAAAAATTCCTTCTCTTAGTACAAATTTGGCACCTGCACTGAAATTTGTCATCAGAGAGTTTTCTGGGGCACTGAGAAGTTAAGTGACTTGTCCAGGATCACACAGCTAACATATGTTCAAGGCAGAACATGAATGCAGGGGTTCCTAACTTGGAGGCTGGCTCTCTGTTCACTCACTACATTATCTCATGTGATCCTCACAACAATACTATGAGGTAGATGCTATTATAATCCCCAATTTACGATGAGAAAACTGAGGCCGAGAAGATAAGTGACTTGCCAAGAATTACACCACTAGTAAGTAATGAAGATAGCTTAGTGCAGGAGACAAAGTATTGGAGTCAGAGGTCCTTGATTAGAATTCTAATTCTATGACTTAATACTCGAAAAACAACAAGTTCTTCCCCCTTGGAAGTCTTCAGGCAAAGTCAAAGCATCCAATTGTCAAGTATGTTATAGTAAATGTTCATTTCATGTATAGGATGGGCAAGATAGCCATAGGATAAGATTATCTGGGAAACTGACCAACTCTCAAATTCTGAGATTCCATCATCTAACCTCTCTGGTTCTCAGTCTCATCTGTAAAATAAAGGGGTTGGACTAGATGGCTTCGTCGTCCCTTCCAATTCTAAATCCATGATCTTATAAGTGTTCAAAGCAGGATATAAACCCTGGTCTTCCTGACTCCAAGCTCTAGCTACTAAATCCCACTGACTTTCAAAGCAGACCGGGGGAGGGGGGGGGGGGCGAGAAAACAATGGGAGAGAACAGGAGAGGAGATGGGGAGAGATGATAGGGAAAGGAAAGACCAAGGATGAGGGTCTTAGGGAGCCCTTGCATTAAAGGGAGGAAAAGATGTGTCTGCAAAAAGGACAAGAAGGAGAAGGCACAAAATCTGAGAGGTGTGGTGTCTGGGAAACCAGAAGAATAGAGAGAGTGTCAAGAAGGGACTTCAGGAGAATTAAATCTCAGTGTGGTTCTGGCCCTTGTGAATTGAGTGGTTGAGCCTGTAAATGGGGTCCATGTACTTTTATCTCTCTTCTGGGAAGACCTCACAACTGATGGAGTCAGCCTCAAGGTCTGGGTGCTCTGTCCTAGGGAAAGGAGGAGGAAGATGTCTATCACCCAGCCTCTCAGTGGTTTTCCTTTCTAGACACTGTTGCTACGGAAACTGGCTCCCAGGGCTGAGACTGTCCACTAAGCCAGCTGTCCTCAAAGCAACCAATGGAAAAGGAGAACCAATGGGAAGCTGGATTCCGCCCAGTTAGGAAGGGGAGGGTGTATGGGGAGAGAATGCGGAAAAGGGGGGAAGGGATTCATCCAGTCAATGGAGCAGCCTCCCTTTGCCTAGATCTCCACCCTGGCCTGGGATGAGCCAATGAGCAATGGCCTTGCTTTCTCTCCAGTTTCACTGTAGCAACACGACTTTGTTTAAAAAAAGAATTCTCTAAGTTATAAGTGATTAGCAGTAACACATCTATCTGTTGCTACCCACATTGTCTGTCTCTCCCCATAATCTCCTGCTGATACGTCATTTAAAGCAAAAGCTAATATGGTGCTGAAGTCATTTGGTTAAAAAAAAAAACCTACTGTAACCATATCTGTCTCCTTCTTGTCTTATGGAACAATCATTGATAGAGAGAATTCATGTTCTAGGAGAGACAGAAGCTAATGGAGTTCGGAGGCAGGTTAGGAGGACTACTCAGGGAATCAGTTGTGCCAAGGCAAGACCAGGTGGCCATATTGTAATTGGAGGGGAACTGAGAAGGGCCCCCTATTCCAAATAATCCAACTTGCTGCTTGTTATTCCACAATTAGATCACCACATTCTAGGGAGTTGAAGGTTTATATATTTTCTAAGATGTTCCTAATACTATATGCTCTTGGGAAAGTTACTTCCTCTCTCTGGACCTCAGTATCCCTCCTTTATAAAATGAGATATTGGATTAATGGATCCCTAGTGTCATTGAGCTCATGTGGGTAAAGAACACTAGACCAGGAGTCAGAAGACTCTTTAGACTTAGCTCTACCACTAACAAGTCCATTCTCCCTGATCCTCAGATTCCATCTCTGAAAAAGGAAAGGGTTGGATCAGGTTCATTCGCTAAACATTTATTACATGTCTAAAGCTTTCGGGTGATTTCTAAGTTCTCTTCTGCTGTGATTTTGTAATTCTAACTCTTACATTCTGTGACTGAAAAAACAAATACCCCTGGGAATGGATCATACTTTTAGTGGCTATCAGCTCACACTTCAGCTGGGATGAATCACTATCACAGAAGACCAGGACTGGAAATACACTCTGGAGAGTAGGGGATGGGAATGATAGGAGGAAAATTAAATCTGGGAGAAAGAAGAGATCTCTTAACAGGGGCAGTGGGAGCTGACAAAGACAAACTTTGCCCACTTCACTTTACCAGATGAAAAACTTGATCCTTTGAAGGCTGTTGAGGATGGGAAGCAACAATAGCCTGAGACACCAGGTACTCATTCTGCCCTGTAAACTGGTCCGTTTGAGGGAGTCACCTCACCTTATTCAACATCTATGCAACCAAGAAAGCATGCTCCCTCTCAGTCTGCCATTTTTTAATCCAGTTTGGCTTCCTGACATCTGAGTCTGGCTTAAAATACACTGGAGGTCTGAGCCCTGGGGACGTCAGAGACCCATTGTTGATGTTTTATGTGAGGGTTGCTCTTATGACACAATCAATAAAAATAACATGAGAATGACAATAACAAAAATTTACATTCATTTCATGCTTTTAAGGTTTAGGAAGCAATTACATTGTTTAAAGCAATTACATCAGCTCAATCCTGAGATATAGATAGTGTAAGTGTAACTTTTTTTTTTTTTTAACGGATAAGACTAAGTCACTGCCTAAATCACTGAACTTGAAATCCGGCACTGTTTCCAAGATACAACACTGCTTCTTAGTCAGTGACGCTACCCTTACCCTGCAGAGGAGTGCTTTCTCTACAGACTTGAACTTCAAGAAATAAAGGAAGCACACCTGCTATACTTGATGCACCATTTCCAGAGCTGTGTCTTCTCTTGCCTTGGAGGAGCCCTATGGCCTTCTGGGAGTTCAGACTAAGATCTCAAGGTTCAATTCAACTGAATAAAATTCATTAAGGACCTGTATTCCAGGCACTAGGCTAGGTCTTGGGGATATAGAGACAGACAGAGACAGAGAGAGAGACAGAGACAGAGGCAGACGGAGACAGAAAGGGAAAGAGAAAGGAAAGGGAGAGGGAGGAAAAGGGAGAGAAGGAAAGAACAGTGAGGAGGGAGGGAGAAAAAGGAGGGAGGGAAGAGGGAGAGAGAGAGAGAGAGAGAGAGAGAGAGAGAGAGAGAGAGAGAGAGAAACACAAAATTCCTGCCCCCAAGGAGATTCCGATCTGCTATTGAGAGGGGAGGAGCAATATACCATGTTCAGAGATAAATATGAGACAGATGAAAAATAAATGTAAAGTATGTAATCTGAGTAGGAGATACTAACCAATTACTAGGGCAATCAAGAGAGGTCCTTAATAGATGAAATGAATAACTTGAACCTTGAAGAGAGCCAGGGGTTTCAAGTGCTGGAAAACAGTAGTCACCAAGACTCAAGATGAAGTACAATGTATAGAGGTAAGTAGAGCTGGATCATGGAGTTCATGAAGGGAAATCTTGTGATTAGTCTAGAAAGAGCCCTTGCTCTTCCAGCAATTTACTATGTGACCTTGCAGAGTCTGTAGTGCAGCTGGACTTGAAGAGAAGCTGTCAAAGAAACATATAACTAACATATTAGTAAAGTGGGAGGGGGAGTGGGGGGGGGGGAGCTGAGAGCCCAATAGTGTGTTGCTGAGCTATGGCAAACTTGCTCTCAATGGTGTATTTCTAGCTTGGTTATCCTGCAGTTTAGTGGCAGGTTCTCAATATTGGAAAGACAATCATGCATAGATATGGGACTGGAAAGCACCTCAGGAAACATCTAGTACAATTCTTCATCAACTCCCATTTTACAGATGAGGAAACTGAGGCCCAGGAAGGTGAAATGATTTGCCCACAGTCACACAGACACCAAGAAAAATTTAAATCCAGGTCCTTTGACTTCAGAACCAGCAGTTTCTCGGGCAATGAAGGAGGGGAATTCATAGAACCATAACTTTTAGAGTTGGAAGGGACCCCAAAGACCATTTAGTTCAACTTTTTTCATTTTAGAGAGGAAGAAAATGAATCCCAAAGAAGGAAAGTGATTTATCCAAGGGACTTATCAGGAACTAAATGGCAGAATCCAGCCCAGAAGTCTTTGAGTCCGGGGTCGAAATGTAAATTAAATTTTAAACTACTGAATTGGTGACAGAAGAATGATCCTTCCTCAAAGGGAATAATAGAATCTAACTGGAAGGAACCTTAAAGATCTCTCTAGAGCCAGTGAAGCCCCTGCATTTCATCCTTTCTCGTCTTAAAGGATGGTGACTCCTCCCGAAGTACAAGTAAAGGGACAGTCTTCCCTCCAGTGGCCCTAGTTCCAACAATCTCTGCCGTCCATTTTTCTTTTAAGAGTCAGTGTCTTCCCCTGTGCCTGTCCCGGCCCCCCCCCCCCCCCTTCTCCTTGTGCTCACTGAAATGGCCCACCAGCCCCAGCCCAATTCTAGGATGCGCTAATTAGGATCTCTAGCTGAGTCTGAAGCAAAACACGAGGCTTCTGCTTTTCTCCTCCTCCAAGCCTCCTTTCAGCCCTTCCCCCATCTCACCCCACCCCCTCTCCTTAGCATTCGGCTCACATCCCTATCCTCTCACCCCCCCAGGGAGGCTGGGCGGCTACAACTGCATCTCCCCTTGGCCTTTCTTCTTCTACCCAGACACCCCACAGGTTCAGATCGAGCCCTCCTCAGCCTAGCTCTACTCTTTCCTTTCCTTCCCCACCCCAATGCGCATCTCTTCCCTAGAAGCTGCCCCTCCCGCCCCATGAAGCACGAGCACACGTGCGCGCGCACTGTCTCTCTCTCTCTCTCTCTCTCTCTCTCTCTCTCCTTTCGCCCACAGCTCATAGTGCCAACAACACTATGAAGGTGACCCACTCCCTGGGGCCCGCCCCCGCCCCGCAATGTCCTCACTGTATGGCATGTGGGGGAGGCGCAGGACACGTGGCCCAGAAACCCCCCCCAACTCCCCCAGCCAGGCGCCACCTACCGGTGCACCTACCATACCTGATCCCCAGTTCTCCGCCACTCCTCCTCTCTCTCCCCACCTTGCCTCCAGCTCCCCACCACTGACCCAGGGACATCCACTGAGGGGGTCAGGTTCTAGCGCCTCCCTCTAAGCTCCCCAATCATCTGGAGCTGTGGAGGAAGGGACACCGGGGTCTTCTTCGACCCTAATCAAGCTCCAGAGTCATAAAAGGTTGAAATGCCCTCCGAGACACTGTAGGGGAGGCCCAAAGTGGGTGAGGACAGATCAGCAGGAGAGCAGGGACTGACACTTAGAATTTCTGCAGCCACTTCCACTAAGAGCAAGCAGAAGAGCCTGGTGAGAGAGGGCTCCCTAGAGACCCAGTGACTCCTTGCCCTCTCCACCACCTCTACTACCAGGTACTCAATAGTTTCCCTGGGGGATAGGGGCCTGAAACCAGTCCTCCCCACACATCGTGCCTACGGCTAGTTAGAAATGCATCAAGCATTTTTTGGGTAACCGCGCTCGACCTGCCAGCAGGAGAGAGTAGGCGACAGGAAAAGCTCCCGAGGTGATTCTTGCCAAGAGTCCCAAAAGGTTACCAATTCATTCCCTCTCTCCGCATCGCCTGCTTTGAGATCAAGGCTAGAGATCAAAAGATCATCCCCCTTCACCCCACCTAGTCCTAGTACCTTGGGGTGGAGGCTGAGGGGAAAGGAAACTGACACTCGCTATTGGCAACCTTTCTCAGTAAGAGCCTGGGGCTGGGGGCAGCCAGGAACCCCGCCTTCCCAACAGAAGCCCTAGCTCCTAGGGCAGCGATTGGGGGATGCAAATATTCCCTCCCCTGCCTGGCAACCTTAGTCTCTGCGATCCCCTGAGGTGGGCGGGGCTAGGCAGCTGACAGAAGCTGCACCTTAGCTGGGGCTGACCCGGGGCGGTCCAGCGTGCAGGACTGTGCCCGGGGCCCGGGCGCGCGTGAGAGGGGGCCGGGCGCGCGCGAGCGGGGACGCGCGGGGAGAAAGACACTGGGAGGCGGCGGCCGAGGGGCGGGGAAGTGCAGAACGGCCCCGCGCCTAGCTGGGGTGCGTGCAGGAGGCAGCAGCGTCGGCTCAGGAGTCCCGCTGACTGGGGAACCGAACGGCGTGGACCGGGAGAAGGCGACAGGCACGAGCAAGAAGAGACAAATTCTTTGTATGAGAAACCGTCAGTAATGGATTTGAAATAAACTTGAGGAGGGGGCTGTGGGCGCCGAGCCCGAATGGAGCCCCGGAGCTGACCACGCGCGCCAGCCCGTCGGGGGCCCGTGCGCAGCCCGCCAAAGCCCATCTCCTTTACCAGGTGGCCCAGCTAGCTTCCCAGCCCTAGAGGATTGGACTGAGCTGAGCCAGTTGGCTGGTCGCGCATCCTTTCTTTCCTGCCCTGGTCCGGTCTGGAGGATGCCTGGGGCCCCGGCAGCCGTCTAAGTAACCGAGGAGTGAAGGAGGGCAAAGTCCCGGGCGGGATGGTGCAACAGAAGAGAGGTCGCGTTGGCGAAGCCAAGCGGGAAGGCTGCCAGCCGCCGGCCGCGGGCGAAAGGGCGCGGCTCCGCCGGGAGACCCCTGGTGAGCCGGGCTGGTGCAAGACCCCCAGCGGCCACATCAAGCGGCCCATGAACGCTTTCATGGTGTGGTCACAGCACGAGAGGCGCAAGATCATGGACCAGTGGCCCGATATGCACAACGCCGAGATCTCTAAGAGGTTGGGCCGCCGCTGGCAGCTGCTGCAGGACTCCGAGAAGATCCCGTTCGTACGCGAGGCTGAGCGGCTGCGTCTCAAGCACATGGCTGACTACCCGGACTACAAGTACCGGCCCCGTAAGAAGGGCAAGGGGGCGCCCAGCAAGGCGCGGCCCCGCCTCCCCAGCAAGACTAAGCCGTCGCTTTTGGGCCGCGGGGGTGGGGGGCGCAGGAAGGTGACCGGGGAGTCTGGGGAGCAGCGCAGGGGAGGTCCGACTCTAGGGGAGGAGGTGGAAGCTGAGGACGAAGAGGAGGAAGAGGAGGAACTGTTAGAAGTGCGACTGGTAGAGACTCCCGGGCGGGAGCTGTGGCGGATGGTCCCAGCGGGGCGGGCTGGGGGGAGGTCGGGAGAACGGGCAGGGGGGCCGCGCCCGGAGCCGCAGTCAGAGGAAGTGGGGGGCACCCCCGAGACTTCGAGATCCTCGCAGCGCGGAGTGACCGCCACCTCCCCGGTTGGCTCCCCGGCGCCCTCTTCCCTGGTCCCTTCGGATGAAGAGCGCGAGGAAGAAGAGGAAGGGAGGGAGGAAGAGGAGGAGGAAGAGGAAGAGCTGGAGAAGGAGCCTCTTGGGTTCCTGCCCCGGCAACTCCCAGGTGCCATAGGCCCTGGCCTAGACTGCACCGCCCTCGACAGGGACCCGGACCAGTTGCCTCCTGCGGGGACCTCGCACTTCGAGTTCCCAGACTACTGCACCCCCGAGGTGACCGAGATGATCGCTGGGGACTGGCTTATGTCCAGCATCGCGGACTTGGTCTTCACCTACTGAGCCAGGCACTCACTAGGTGACTCAGACTCCACAAATCAGGTCGCACTCAAAAACCAGCTGTTTACATACAGGAATCAGGTATTTTTGGCCTTCAGCCCCATCAAAGGCAAAGGCTTCCGCTGTCACCCCATCCCCGACTCAGACGCCCCCAGCCATGCCTACACACTCAGCCTACCCTTCAACCCATCCCCTATGGACACACCCCACTTTCCATGACTTGCACCCAGACACGCCCCTCTCTCCATCTTTCTAGACACACCCCTCTCTCCATACTCCTAGACACACCCCTCTCTCCATCCCTTAAACACAGACACACAGGGGTCGTTGCTGCTTCTATCCCCTACACACCGGCATGCTCCTTTCTCCATACCATACACACACCCTTCTTTGTGGTGGAAGCATGGGGTAGTGGAACTGGATAGGAGAAAGAAGAACCCTCTTTGAATTCCAGCTCTGCCCCTAACCAGCTGTGTGACCTTGGGCAGGTGATTTGACCTCTCTCTGCCAAAATTTTCTTATCTGTAAAGTGAAGTGGTTGGAATAGATGACCCCTAAGGTCCCTTCCAGCTTTAGCAATCTATGAATCTTTCCCTTATACAGACACAAACACATCCCTCTCTCCATTCCTTATAGAAACACCTTTCTCCCCATCCCTTAGGGTGGCAGCATTGTGCTGCCTGGATTGAGAGTCAGAGGATCTGGGTTCAAATTCCAGATTAAAATAACTACCTGTGTGACCTTGGGCAAATCCCTTCACCTTTGGGGGCCTCAGTTTCCTCATCTGTAAAATGAAGGGGTTGGACTAGATGGCGTCTTAAGGTCTCTTCCAGCTCTATATCTATGATCTTATGAACCTCTCTCCATCTCTTCCACAAACAAATACACATAGCTTATTTTCCACACTTTGCATATATGCCCTCCATCCCATTCCTTGGATAGAACCCCCATTCTCAGAGTCCTGCACACACACACACACACACACACACACACACACACACACACACACACACACACACACACACACCCTTATCCACTACTCCCTTTTCTCCAAAGGGGAGGTCTCATCAAGGTACACAAGCCCACTTTGTTCAATTTCCCTGGCTGGGATGTGTTTCACTCATCACCCCATCCTGGCTCAGGGTTGTGAGAGAGGCTGCACTGGCCTCTGCTCTAATGATTCTCCCTGGGGCCCAGCTCCTCTTTACTCAGCTCCATGACCCCTATTCCTGTTCTCAGTTGCTCCATAATTCCCACCTCCCATCTTCCCTTTCCCTCCCTTCCACCCCCTCCCAAAGTCTCCCTCCAAACCTCTCCCTCTCAGTGGGCAAGAACTGAAGTTGTGACCTTGTTGCCGCCTTCCTTCATGTCCTGGACTTGCTACCTTTGAGGAAAACCTGGGTTCTGTTCAGTCACCAGCCCCACCAGGGCAATCCACTCTAGACAAAGAAAGAGGCAGAGGACACTCAACCTCTGCCCGTACCCACCCTATCAACTCTGGGTGACTTCAGAGTTCTGCCTTCTAAGAGAAACATTGGTGGGATGGTGAATTCCAAGGTTCTAAGAAGGATTTTTTCATCCTTTTGTTGAGAGGAGTCTGGGGATATCCTACAAGACACCCCTGAAGGACAATAGCCCCCCTTTCCCTTCCTGCTTTTCATTTGCCCTGTTAACTCCCCTTTCCCAGGTGTACCTGGCCCCGTTCTTATCTGTAAAATGATGGGGTTGGATTAGATGACCTTGAAAAGCCCTAACACCCCATCTCTTAGCAGGGTAATGGCTGCCCAAGGCAGCTCCACATGTGGACCTTGCCTAAGGACGACTTTGTCCATCAAGCTCCCTAGAATAACCCAGGCCAGGTTGAGACTCACAGTTATCCTACCCTGACTTAGAGTGACCAGATCTCATTTACTGGTGGGCCCAGTGGCACCATCAAACCCTATTCCAGTGCCCAAGCTCCTTTGGGAGAGTCTTTTGTCTGGAGCTTGGGAGGAGGGAGGGACAGGACAATAAACCTTCTTTCCCACTAAAAGGACAGGGTAAGGTGGTGAAACATTATCAGAGAGCAGGATTTGCTCTTTAAAGCCCTCACTAATCTATATTCCTCCTACACAGCCTGCTGGGCCCCCTAGGAAAGCCCTCAAGTGAACTGAATACTACCTGAATACTCACATCCCCACAAGAGGAAAGACAGCTAATTTCCAAATGGGCATCAGCTAAGAGTGAGCCAGGCAGATTCTCCCTCTGCTTGGCCAGGGAGTTTAGGGCCCTGCTGGTTTCTCCCTGTTAGGGATTGGGTCCACTAGTCAGACCCTATTACCCTTGGCTCTCTTTCCACCCTCCTAACCTCCTCCCCCTGAGCCCCACCCAGTTCTTAGTGCCAAATGCTTTGATCAGTATTATCATTCAGCTGGGGAAAGAGAAGTGGAGAGGGCTTGGGGTCAGTGGCCATGTCAGCAGTCATTCAGTAAGCTCCCTGGGGCATGCTCAGCCTCCTGAGTGGTCCCAAAGCTAAGAAGAATCATTTGCAGGCCAATAGTTAAGCTTTGGCTTGGAGGGTCCAGAGGGAAGTGACAGGAATGGTCAGAGCATTGGATTCAGAGTAAGTAACCTACACAAGAAGCCGTAGCTTTTGTCTTCGATGCTGTGCCACTGATGCTCTGTGCCTCAGTTTGCCCATCTTTGAAATGGGGACAGGTGCCTTTTCCTATGCATTTGGAGTATCTGGTTATAAAATGCAGTGCCTGGGGGCTATTCCTAGCTTATGGCTTTCCTGAGCTAAATAGAACCGCTGGCCAGGTCTTTCAAGGACTGGATGACACTTGTATCTCTTCCTGTCAGATGGTGCCTGTCCTCTCTGTTGGACAGCCTCCCCCCACCCTATGCTATGCTCCCTTCCTTCCCCCTTACTCTGGGCTCCTGTTCCCCTTGTCCACTGCCTTTTCTCAACCCCAATCTGCTCATCTCCCATCACTCCCTAGACTCAGCTGACATTGTGTGCCCCACTCTGTCATAGGTTCAAATACCCACATACACAGATCTCTCAGGAACAAATAGGGACCCCTGGTCCCTCCACACCTCCTTTTGTGCCGTTCCCCACACAGGCCAGCATCTCTACAGGGATATTCTATCCCAACCCACCTACCAGCTACCCCCCTGTATGTGGTGCTCCAGTTCCCAGCCTCCTTTCTATCTCTTTCTTTTTCATTTCCGTTCTTTTTTTTTTTTTTAACGTTGTATGAGTGAAGAGGTATCACTGTGTGTTGTCTTGGAGAACTAGTCTCATAGCTGAGAGGAGGATGAGGACAGACCACTCTCTGTGTGGAAGGGGCTGGAAGCCCTGGGCTCCAGTGTTGCTGCCCAATACCAGGACTGAATAAAATATATGTGCCCTGAGCCTGTCCAGCCCCATGTGTCTATTTCTCTTTCTCTCTTTTCTCCTACTTCTTCCATCAGATCAAATCTTTATGAGCTTCAATTCTGCCCAGGGTAGGTATGAGAGATCACATATGTCTCCTTATTCTTGAAAACCTGGAGACTGGGAGGGGGGGAACAAAACTACGCCTCAACAATACACCCTTGCCTCTAGTCAAAGCCTCCTGCTCCCCAAATTCCTCCCCAACATGGTATATGAAGTCTGTTATGAGGAGATAAAACCTTTTGTTTGCCAAATCATTAGATTCTAGAATTGGATTGGACCTCAGAAGCAATCTGGTCCTATTTCCAACTAAAGCAGGAGACTTCTCTACATCAGCTCTAACGAGCAATCATTCAACCATTTGAAAACTTCCAGTGACAGAAGGTCCACTCCCCACCAAAGCTGCCTGTTCCATTGTGGAACTGCTCTCTTTTTAGTAAGCTCTTTCTGACATTCAACTGAAATCTGCCTCCCTTCATCTTCTGTCCTCTGGGGCCAAGTACAACAGAATTCATGATACAGCCCTTCAAATGCTTGAAAATGGCTATGATGTCCCCCCGGAAAATCTATTCTCCAGGCTAACCTCCCTAGGTCCTTCGGTCAACTTAATAACATAGTTCCTCTATATCCTTATTCACCTTCCTCTGGACATATTCCAGCATTTCAGTATATCTCCAAAAGGAGAACCTCCAGACCTGAAAAGAGCAAGCTGAGGGTGCAGATTCCTATGAAATGGAAATGTAGAAATTGAGGGGCGTAGGAGAGCATGAGGTGTAATGGAAAGAGTCCTGGATGTGGAGTCAGAAGGCCTGGGTTTGAATCCCATCTCTGCTGCTTTATTCTTGTATGGATTTGGACAAATGTCTTTCCTACTTAGTATCTCAATTTCCCCTGTAAAGTAAAGATGTTGGGCTAGATTCTCTTTAAGACTCCTTACAACTCTTAAGTTTTTTAATCCTATGACTCTGCCATAGAACCAGAGGGAGGGTATACCTTTCAGCTCTGACAATCTGTGTTCCAAGGCCCATTGAAGCTTAAGCATTCTCAGATTCTGCCTACATCTGGGATGAGCTAAGATTTGAGAGGGAAGGGGGAGGGGAAACCCCATCCAAGATCATGGCGACACCTGCTGGCTAAATCGTGGTAGTATCTCAACTTTTGTTCAATCCTGGGAGGGGGAAGGGTGTGAAAGCAGCCATCCCACCTTAAGGAAGGGAAGAACCCCAGTAATCAATGAATAAGACACATATTCATATAACATAGTATATCAGAGCCAGGAGGAACTTTAGAACAAAGATTGTCATAGGTGGGAGGGGTCTTGGATAATAGAATTTCAAGGCCAGGAAAGGCTTTGTATCAAAGAACACCATAGCTGATGGGAACCTTAGAACAAAATCTGTCAGAGTTGGAAGGAACCTTGGACCATAGAATGTCAGAGCTGGAAAGGACCTTAGAATATAGGATATTGGAACACAGGGCCACAGGATGTCTTCATAGTAAGAAACTCAAGAGATCATCTGGTCCTGTCCCTTTATTTTCCAGATAAAAAGATTGGGTTCCAGATTTATCAACTATTTACTGAATTCCTGCTATGTGATGAGTTCAGTGGGGGTAATACAAAGATGTGTAAGACAGAGTCCATAAGACAGTGTTCTGCCTTTCCAGAGGTCAGGAGTCCATTAGAAAATATAGGACCCTAGGTCTCTTGTAAAACTAGAGAAAAAGAAATTCTTAAAAAAAACCCTGTAAAATCAAGTGCTACAGGGTATAGTATAGCCACTAAGGAATTCAGAGGAGAGAGATCACTGAGGTTTGGAACAGCACAAGAAAGCTTCTTAGAAAAAGTAGGCCTCAAAGTGGGAAGCTGGGGAAGCATCGTTTGACTCCTCAGGCACAAATAGCTCTAAAAATCTGGAAATTTACAGAAGAATATAACCAAATTTATAGAGGAAGACCAGCATTAGTAGAAACGGCAAGCACTAGATTTGGGCTCAGAAGCCCTGGGTTTGCATCCTAGCTCTAACTCTATTTGCTGAGTAAACTGGGAAAAGTTACTTTGTTTGAATTCGACTGTCTGATTTCTTTTTTCAGATAAGGATTGGACTAGGGGCCACTGAAGTCCCTCCTGACTCTGAAATTCTGTAATCTGTAAAACAGGAGGAAGGACAATCCTTTTGTAACTTACCTCACAGCCTTGTTATGGAGTAAAGAACTAGAAAAAAAAATAGCTTACTTATATGGCTCGGTAAGGTTTACAAAATACAGTCCCACAGCAACCCTGGAACAGAGAATTCTGTTCTTATTTAAATGTCTAGCTAAC
Organism: Pseudochirops corinnae; assembly: GCA_028646515.1. Taxonomy (NCBI): domain Eukaryota; kingdom Metazoa; phylum Chordata; class Mammalia; order Diprotodontia; family Pseudocheiridae; genus Pseudochirops; species Pseudochirops corinnae. Next base: position 504 of record JAQQSV010004413.1, on the reverse strand, counting down.
AAACATTTACATATTGCTTTCCTCAACAATCTCATTGTTCTGTGCCTTCCTTCCTGGAGACTTGGGGCACTGCCTCTGGAGCCAAGAGGTGGATGGACCAAGAATTGCTACGGGCTGGGGAGATCAGATTCTCTGATCATAGGATTTAGAACTAGAGGAAACTATTGGGATCATCTAGTCCAATTTCCTCATTTTACAGATAAGAAAATTGAGTCCCAGAGAGAGGAAGAGGCTTCTTGCCTGAGGTCCCATAGGTAGAAGATGACAGAGTAGGTATTTGAACCCAGGTCCTTTGACTAAATCATGAGTATTGGGACACAGATCCAGAACTTAAAGAATGATGGATAAGGGGCAGCTAGGTGGTGAAGTGAATAGAACACCAGCTTTGGAGTCAGGAGGACCTGAGTTCAAATCCAGCCTCAGATACTTGACACACTTACTAGCTGTGTGACCTTGGGCAAGTCACTTAAGCCCAATTGCCCTCCAAAAAAAAAACAAAAAAAA
>JAQQSV010004412.1:0-14836 GCA_028646515.1 Pseudochirops corinnae | reverse complement strand
AGGTTTCTCTTACTATCTCTTGCTGCTGGACTTCATTTGAAGTATATAGGAATGCTGAGGATTTATATGGCTTTATTTTATATCCTGCATCCTTGCTAAATTTATTTATTATCTCAAGAAGTTTTTTACTTGATTCTCCAGGATTCTCCAAGTATATCATCATATCATCTGCAAAGAGTGATAGCTTAGTCTCTTATTTGCCTAGTTTGATTCCTTTGATTTCTTTTTCTTCTCTAATTCCTATTGCTAACATTTCTAGTACAAGATTGAATAAGAGCAGTGATAGTGGACATCTTTGTTTCACCCCTGATCTTATTGGAAAAGCTTCTAGTTTATCCCCATTAAATATTGATCTTTAAATTTTGATAGAATTCACTAGTAAATCCATCTGTGCCTGTGAATTTTTTCCTAGGGAGTTCTCTGATAGCTTGTTCAATTTATTTTTCTGAGATGGGGTTGGTTAAGTAATTTACTTCCTCTTAAGTTAGTCTGGGCAACTTATAATTTTGTAAATATTCATCCATTTCTCCAAGATTGTCAAATTTATGTGCTTGGAATTGGGCAAAATTATTCCTAATTATCGTTTTAATTTCCTCTTCATTGGAAGTACATTCATCCTTTTCATTTTTGAGAATTGAAATTCGGTTTTCTTCTTTCTTTTTTTTTTATCATATTGATTAAGGGTCTATCAATTTCATTTTTTTTTCAAAAAACCAACTCTTAGTTTTATTTATAAGTTCAATTATTTTCTTATTGTCAATTTTATTCATCACTCCTTTGTTTTTCATCACTTCTAATTTAGTATTAAATTGGGGATTTTCAATGTGTTCTTTCTCTAGCTTTTTCAATTGCATGCCAAATTCATTGACCTCCATTTTCTCTAATCTTTTCTTATATGCATTCAGGGATATAAAACTTCTCCTAAAGGCTGCCTTTGCTGCATCCCACAAGTTTTGGTATCATGTGTCATTATTGTCATTCTCTTGAATGAAGTTACTGATTGTTCCCATAATTTCTTCTTTGACCCTCTCATTCTTTAGGATTAAATTATTTAGTTTCCAATTAGTTCTTTGCCTATCTTTCCATGGCCCTTTATTACATGTAATTTTTGTTGCATCATGATCTCAGAATGATGCATTTAATATTTCTGCCTTTCTGCACTGAATTGTGAGGTTTTTTATGTCCTAATACATGGTCAATTTTTGGGTATGTGCCATGTACTGCTGAAAAGAAGGTACTTTCCTTTTTATCCCCATTCAGTTTTCTTCAGAGATCTATCATGTCTAGCCTCTCTAAAATACTATTTGCCTCCTTAACTTCTTTCTTGCTTATTTTTAGGTTCTATTTATCAAGTTCAGAGAGGTGGAGATTGAGGTCCCCTGAAAGTATTGTTCTGCTCTCTATTTCTTTGTCTAATTCCCTTGACTTTTCCTCTGGGAATTTGGATGCTATGCCACTTGGTACATATATGTTAAGTAATGATATTGCTTCATTCTTGGTGGTGCCTTTTAGTAGGATGTAGTTTCCTTCCTTATCTCTTTTAATTAGATATATTTTTGTTTTTGCTTTATCTGAGATAAGGATTGCTACCCCTGCTTTTTTTTTTTACTTTCACTGAGGCATAATATATTCTACTTCATCCTTTTACCTTAACCCTTTGCATATCCCCTTGTTTCAAATGTGTTTCTTGTAGACAGAGTATTGTAGGATTGTGGTTTTTAATCCATTCTGCTATCTGCCTCTGTTTTATGGGAGAATTCATCCCATTCACATTCACAGTTATGATTACTATCTGTGACTTTAGCTCCATCTTATTCCTTCCCCTATTTATATCTTTGTGTCTTCCTTTTCCATTCCCTTCCTTAAGAGTTTTTCTTTTGACTACTGCCTCCCTCAGTATTCCCCCCCATGTCCCCGTCTTTACCTACTCTTTCTAGTCTTTCCCTCCCTATTGCTACTCTTTTCCTCCCTATTGACCACTCTCCAACTTCTTACACCCTTCCCCCCTTATTCCTCCTACTTCCTATAGGGCACAATAGATTTTTATTCTTAACAGAGTGTGTTATTTCCTCCTTGAACCCAAACCAATGCCAGTGAATTTCATACAGTGCTCCTCTCCCTCCCTCTTTTCCCTCTATTAAGAGTTTTTGTGTTTTTTCATGTGAGAATCTAAACTTAGCCATTTGTATTTATCCCTCTCTAAGTCAGAACCAATGAGAGTCACGATCCTATGATGCTCATCTGCTTCCTTCCCACCCCTCCACTTTAGTATGATTTTATGCCTCTTCTTGTGGCATAATTTACCATCTTCTGGCTCTCCTTTTCGTTTTCTCACATTACAAACCCTTTCTTCCCCTTAACAGTTTTTTTTTTATGTTCAGATTAGTTCACTTATACCCATAACCTTTTTCTATGTATATCTTTTAAGTGTCACAATACTTATACAACTTTCAGTTTTGACAGGTATCTGCTTCTCATAAAGGGGTATAAACAGTTTGCTCTTATTGAGTCCCAAGTTATGTTCATGTGTGAACACCTGTCTGTGTATATGTATGTGTGAGTGTAAGTTTTCCTTGTTTACCTCTTTATGTCTTTCTTGGTTCTTGTAAGTGGAGATGAAATTTTCCATTATGCTCAGGCTTTTTAATAAACAAAGTCTGGAAGTCTTTTATTTCATTAAACAACCATCTTCTTGCCTGAAAGAATATGTTCAGTCTTGCCAGGTAGTTGATCCTTGGTTGCAGGTCTAGCTCTTTTGCTTTACAAAATATCACATTACAATCCCTGTGATCTTTTAATGTAGCAGCTGCTAAGTCCTGTGTAATCCTAGCTGTAGTTCCATGATATTTAAATTGTTTATTTTTGGCTATATTCGGTATTTTCTCCTTGACTTTGTAGCTCTGGAATTTGGCTATTATATTTCTTGGAGTTTTCAATTTGGGATCTCTTTCAAGAGGAGATCAGTGAATTCTGTCAGTAACTATTTCCCCTTCTGATTCTAGGATCTCAGGAAAGTTTTCTTTGACAGTCTCTTGGAGGATGCTGTCCAGGCTGTTTTTTCCATCCTGGCTTTCTGGTAGGTCAATAATTCTTAGGTTTTATTTCATGGGTTTGTTTTCAAGGTCAGTTGTTTTTCCAGTGAGATATTTTGCACCTTCTTCCAATTTTTCAATCTTTATGTTTTGTTTTACTCACTCTTGCTCCATCAAAGAGTCCTTAACTTCAATTTGACTGATTCTGATTTTTAGTAAATTATTTTCCACAATTATTTTTTGCAGCTGCTTTTCCATACATCCAGTTTTCATTTTGGGGGAGGTATTTTCTTCACTTAAATTTTGGATCTCCTGTCCTAGTTCTCCAATTTTAATTTTAAAGATTTGTTTTCTTCAGTGAGATTTATTTCCAATTTGGTCACTGTAGATTTCAATTTATCTCCTACCTCTCTAATTTCGTTTTTAAATTCCCTCTTGAGATCTTTCAAGAATGCTTTTTGGGCTTGAAACTAATTCACATTTCCTTCTGTCCAGTTTGAGTAGAGTCCATGTTTCCTTGCAAATTTTGTTGTTCTTGCTCAGTATAAAAAGATTTGCGGGCCCTAGCCTTCACAGTTTCCTTCTTCCCCATTGTGGTTGCCTAGGTCCTGGATTTTTAGACTGCATATCTGCTTCTGGGATACAGAAGTATTGAGTTTCTCAGGCTTGAAGGTAGGGGTTTGGTTGTTAACTTTGTGAGCTGTAGCAACTGAGTGTGTAAGTGGAGGCCAGGGGCAGGATTCTCAATGTTTTCTCTGAGTTACCCTGAGGTTTACAGAACAACCTATTGGGGGATGTGCGGTCTGGCTCCTTCAGGTTTCTACCTCTGTGTCTCTGGGCTACAGCTCAGGCAGGCTCAGCAGCAGGAGACCAGCAGATGGGCAGGGCTGCAGTCTGCTGATTGGCCAGGTGGTACTAAAGTGCACCTGGGACTTTCATTGTTACTGCTTGCTGGCTCCACCCTCCTGGACTTAGACTCCATACCATCTTCCTTCCCCTTTTCTCAGTGACACCCAAGCCTGAGCCTGGTTCCACTAATTCAAGATTTTACCATGGGTGGGGCATTAAACACTGAACTTTTCTGGGTCAGGGAAGGGGTATCAGAGCAACTAAATTTTATTCCTTCATCTTGACTTCAGGAAGTTCAGGTATGTAATTTTTTAAACATCCAAGCTGCCAGCTAGTAGCTCCAGGAAAAGCTGCTGACTCTGCTGTGGGCTCTGAATTTTCTTCTACCCAGCTCTTACGATCCTCTGTCCTGTGGCAAAACAGTTGCAAACTCCTCTGGCTGGGTGAGTCTGCTGGCTGGCTGGGGATTCTTCTCGGTCTGCCTTACTCTGCTCTCAGATCCACACTGGTGCAGCTCGTGTGTGCTCCACGTTCTCCCAGCCCCAACTTGAGTAGGCACTTTTCTGGGCTGGGAATCTACCATGCTCTGTCTCCCAATGGGTTCTGTCACTCTTAAATCCATTCAAATTCACTTTTTAACTTTTAGTGACAGAATTCTTGGAGGAGCTTGGAAAAGCTACTGCTTCCTTCCTGCCTTCTTAGCTCCACCTGGCTGTTTTGTTTTAAAGAGCTTGAACATAGTCTTCTTGGTTTCACTTAAACAGACATTCTGAACATTTCACAAAACTAAGAAGTCAGCCAATTTTCAAATAGGAGTATACAGAATTTCCTGTGGTACTATTTGCAGGTTCTATTCATTCAAGGGTGTAATACAAGTAACAATCTTCCTTTAAGTATAAGAACAGAGAAAAGCAATTTCTTCCAATCTTTCAGAGAAATTTTTAAGCTTTTGAAAATTAATAAACCTTAGTAATTCAGATGAATGTTTAGAAGAGGACAAGATGAATTAATGGAAATTTTAAATTGTATAAGTTTAAAAGAAATATTCTATTAATTTTGAAATATATATGTGTGTTTGTGTTTATATATACGTATATATCTATATGTGTAGATGTACACACACACAAATATATGTGTGTGTGTCTACTATTTACTTGATTGTATTCTTGGTATGCACATATTATTTATTAATGGTAAACAAAGTATCACTCAGGGCAGAGCCAATCAGGTCTTTGGGGGTAACTGATAAATGAAGAGTTCTAAATCTAAAGTTCCTAAACTGGTTTCCCCATTTGATATTAAATATGGGATTTTAAAATATTTTAAAACAATTTTCATTTTAAAGTCAGATAGTGTTTCCTCTGCAACCTTATTTAGCCTATGAATTTGCTTAGCAAATCTTATTTTCAAAAATATATATGGCTAGCAACATTCAAATCATCACTACTTCTCAATGAATCATGCACTTAATTAATTAGATGTTGCTGTGTATTACATATTCTAGTGGAATACAGTCTTGTGATACAATACAAATCTGTGTATAATCGAGATAACAGTGAAAAAAAGAAATTCTTTGGGATGTGTAAACTTATTTTTTGAAGTACACGTTTTATGTATCCCATCACACATACTTCTTAGGAATAATGAGATAATTTACTGGTTCTGGGGAGTGGGAATTCAGTTAGTTATCATAAGCATGTGAGAATTTGAGATGAGAGATTATGAGATCTTGTAGACTTGTTCAATTTGAACTCTGCTGACAGATGAAAAAGTAAGCCAAGACTGAGTAAGAAAATAATTTGCGGGTGGAGTCAAGATAGTAGAGTAGAAGCAGGAGAACTCTGTGGCTCCCACCATAACCACCTCAAATACCTATAAAAATGTGACTCCAAAAAATTTTTAGAGCTCTAGAACTCATAAAATGACATAGAAACAAGGCTCCCACTGAAGGCAGCCCAGGAGACTGACAGAAAGGGTTTACCACAATGCACTGGGATCAGAGCCCATCCCTATGCAGTTTTAACCCCAGGCCATCCAGGAGAAACCACTACTGAAGTTTTCAGGGGATCAGATCATTGGCAGCTGTTATGGTTTCCAGAATTATCAACCCATAAGAGCCAAGGACAAAGGGAAAAGGTCAGCAGAACTCGGCAAAATTTGAGGGAGAGGGTGAGCCCAACGGCATGCAGAGCTAGAAGCAGTCTGAAGTGGCAGCCTTGCACCTGCCTTCACATGGCTGCTTCAGAGCTCATGGCCTGCAGATTTCAAGGGAGCCAAGTGATCATTCTGAGGTTAAGTGCTTTTGCCTTGAATTGCCCAGATTGGGACTGCTGTCTTGGGGGGTGGTCCTGAGGTGCGTTTTCAGCAAGCCAAAGCTGGTGGGGGCTGCAGAGACAGTGGCCTCCTAATAGCTCTGGAACTTGTGAAAACCCCAGCCGTTTGGGACAGAGCTCTCCCCTCTGAAAGCAGAGTTCTACTGAGATCAAAAGTCAAGTAACTGACCAGCAACATGAGCAGGCAAAGGAAGCAACAGAAGCTCAGCAATCCAACTCCAGATTAATTTTCTGGGGGACAAAAAAAGATCAAAGACTGGAATGGGAGAAAGACAACACAGTCAGAACTCCACACCAAAAGCTTCCAAGAAAAATGTAGACTGGTTACAAGCCATAGAGGAGCTTAAGAACGATTTTGAAAACCAAATAAGAGAAGAGGAGATAAAATTGGGGAGAGAAATGAGAATGATGGTAGAAAATCATGATAAGAGAGTCAACAACCTGATTGAAAAAAAAATAACAACTTAAAAAATGGATTAACTCAAATGGCAAAAGAGGTGAGGAGAAGAATGACTTAAAAAGTCTTATTTGCCACATGGAAAAAGAATCTCAAAAGCTCACTGAAGAGAATAATCCCTTCAGAATTAGAGTGGAGCAAATGGAAGCAACTGACTTTGTGAGAAATGAAGATAATATTAAACAGATCTAAACAAATGAAAAAAAAATAGAAGGCAATGTGAAATATCTCAAAAAAAAAAAATCACTGACCTGGAAAATAGATCCAGGAAAGACAACTCAAATATTGTTGGATTACCTCAAAGCCATGATTAAAAAAAAAAAAAGAACATAAAAATCATTTTTCAAGAATTTCTCAAGGACAATTGCCCTGATATTTAGAACCAGAGAGCAAAATGAAACTTCAAAGAATTCACCAACCACTTCTTGAAAAAAAAATCCCAAGGAGAAAACTCCTAGGAATGTTATAGCTAGGTTCCAGAGTTCTCAGATGAAGGAGCAAATATTACAAGCTGCCAAGAAGAAACAATTTTAATACTGTGTAAACACAATCAAGATAACACAGGATCTAGCAGCCTCTACATTAATGGATTGAAGGGCCTCAAATATGGTATTCTGGAAATCAAGGGAGCTAGGGGAAAATGTGGTCATTCAATGAGATGGAGAACTTTCAAGCATTCTTGAGGAAAAAAGCCGAACTGAATAGAAAATTTGACATTCAACCACAAGAAGCATGAGAAGGCAAACATGGAAAAGAAACCATAAGGAACTTATCAAAGTTGAACTACTTATATGTCAATATGGAAAAATGAGAATTGTAACTTATGAACCTTTTCTCATTATGAGGATAGTTGAAGGAGATATAAATGTATACATACATATATATATATATGCATACCTACACCTATGTCTATGTAGGAGGGTATATATGCATATGTATACATATGGGAGTGTATGCATATGTGTGTACATAGACAGAGGGCACAGGATCAATTGTATAGGAAGGAATGATATTTTAAAAGGTGAAATTGAGAGGAGGGAGTGGAATAGAATGAAAGGAGATAGAGAGAGACAGAATGGGGTCAATCATTTCATACAGAAGAGGGAAATGATAACTGTTACAATGGAGGGGAAGAACAGGATGGCAAAAAGGGAATGGGTCAACCTTACTCCTACCCCTCCTCCCCTACATTGGATACCTGCACCTTGAAAGATTTGTGTAAAGGAATTAGATAATTTTAAGGGATGTAATAGTCATCAACAGACAGATAGGACGGAAGAGGGGGAAGAGAGTAGATACCCTAATTTATTTGCCCTTACAATCAACGAAGGATAAAATCATACTCTTCTTGCTTCCCATTAATTGGTTTTTTCTGGTTACTTTTGCCCCATTTGCCTGTGAGATGATAGATAGATAGATATGTGTGTATAGACATATGTTTATATGTTCACACATATAGACATATGGATATGTGTGTATATGTATATTTATTTAACTATTTATTTTGAACATTTTTTTTTTCATTTCCAAATTCAATGTTATCTGTATTTGCAAGTCCAACCCCTCGAGGGATTTTTTCATTAGTCCCTGACAGATTCTAACAGAGCCAACATACAGATATATCAAAAACCTGTCAGACAGACTTGCAAATAGTTAAACAGATGCATTAGTACAATAAAAATAAAGTTGGACTTGAAGTCAGAAAGAACTTTTTTATAACCTGCCTCAATTTCTTAGTTTTATGACCGTAACAAGTGAGATAACCTCTCAAATCCCAATTTCTTCTTTTGTAAAAATGAAAACAATACTTTCATAATCCACCTAATAGAGTCAAAGTGACAAAACTTTATAAATTGGCAGAATTATATAAATTTTGGGGGAAAATGGAATAAATTTCATTTAAATGGAAACAATAAGAATGATAATATTGATCTGGAAATTTGAAGGTTTAAATTATATTTTAATTTTTAAACTTCACTTCTAAACACTTCTATTTTTTAAAACTCAAATGCCACTCATGAATGAGGGGTTAAAAGTACTTTTTTTTCTTTTTTTTGACAGGTATGATTTTTCTTCATAGTTACTTCTCTCAATCCCCCTCCCCCCCAGAGAAGAAGCTTTTGTTCAAGGAGGACTTAGCTAATGTCTTCAACAGAGGAGGGGACAGAAATTTTCTTCTTGCATGTCTCCAGGATCCTCACACCTTTCCAACTACTCAGAAAGTGGTAGAATCATGGTTTGAATATCTGCCAGGTGCTCTCAGCTCTGGCATCACTTGTGAAGGTGGTGATGGTTGAAGGAGTCAGGAGCCAATTACATCCCAAGTTCAGGCAGAGATGTTACTTCACTTTATGGTGGATCACCCACTTCTGGATCAGGTCTGGGATCTCTACTTCCGGCCAAGAACCCAAGCCTAGAGCCATGAGATGAGCCAGTCCAAACTTTGGAACATTCTTAGCCCACAAGGGTTTGAAGTATTTAGTTAGACATAGTTTGCCACCCCTATACGTTTTGCTATCTTTCCATCCAGTACAGAGACTGCAATCTCTGGTGCAGTAGAGGGATATATAATTGAGATATCAGACTCGAAGTCAAACTTGTAGTAAAGTAGGTCATGGATGGACCAGCATTTTCCAAACCAAGGGTCCTTTCCTTGTTGGATTCCAGTTGAAATCAATCACTGCCAACATTCTTCTTATTCTCCATGTATCGGGTAAGAGCCTGATATTACTTCTTGGGTCACTGAACAGCTCCCAATCCCAGGACCCAGTGTACTTTTTCAGCACTGGGATCTCAGACACAAAATGCCAGGTGGTCTTGTCCACTATCTTAGATCAGGGCTCATTTCTCCCAATTTCAAATCAGAAACTAGGATTAAATAAGCAGAAATAGGGGAAGTCCCTCTTTGCATGCAACTCATCTTATTGGAGTCACAGTAGAGAATTTTCTATTTTATCTTGCTTCTGAGAATAATTTCTGGCCACAACAAATGATAATGAATGGGCAAAATCAGACCGGATCATCATGACATTTCATAAATGACAATTCCATGATGATTGAAAAGAGCTTAAAGAATGTGAATGTTGCAGATATGACCTTGATTGATATTACTTACACAGCCAGATCATCCTGTGATTGCAAGTTTGCTCTTCTACATTTCCACTTCAGTGCTGACATTTCTCCTATGGTACTTTTATAGGCAGGAAATACCATGAATTATCATTTCATAAACAAGAACAAGATAGACAGTATTTTTCCTTTAATGAAACAGTTGTTTCCTTTGATATTAAAGGGTTGTTATATTGATATTCATTCTATATTAACTGATTTTCTAAATTACAAAATGATCATTTTTAACAGACTGCCATACATATATTTGATTGCATAAGAACTGTTTACAGAAAAGCATTTATAAAACAATTTGAAGTCATTTTACAACTCAGTTGTTTTAAGAGGAAAGAAAAGAAAATCCCAGTGGGACCAAGAAGGTGGAGTAAAAGTAAGAACTTGCTTGAGCTGCTGCTCCAACAACCTCTAATACCTTTTAAGAAATGAATCTAAACAAATTCTAGAGATACAGAAACCACAAAGTGACAAATAGGAAAAAAAAATCTCTGACTCAAGGCAGCATGGAAGGCTGACAGGAAAGGTCTAGCACACCAGGCTGGGAGCTGACTACAGTCTCCTGCAAACCACGCCAGCACAGACATGTAGCCCAGACTGGCCAGAGCAGACTTCAGGGGAGTAAATCACTGTCACCTGTGGTGAACTCCAGAATTCTCAATCCATAAAAGCAAAAGAGAAAGTAAAAATTAAGTAGCAAACTCTGTAGGAAATCAGTAAGAGAAGAGCATGTTTCTGTCACTCCAAGGGCAACAGAGGTGGCAGTGGCATGGCTGCTGCAGCAAATGACACATGGCTGACTCCAGAGCTCCTGGCCTGCAGATCATAGGGGGACCAAGCAATTATTCAGAGGATAACTGTTCTTGCTTTGAACATCTAGGATCTGGGTCCTAGTCTTGGGTGGTAGTCCTGGGATTAGGAATGTTAGCATGCCAGAGCTTTTGCTGGGCATAAAGAAGGTGCCCATCTCATAGATATCAAAAGAGCTCTGAAAATGGTTGTGCAAAACCCCAGAAATTTGGGACACAGCTCTCTCCACTCTGGAAGCAGAGTTCTACCATGACAAAGAGCTCAAAAACCAAATAATTGGCTCACAAGATGACAAAAAAAAGGGGAAGCACAATCAGACTATAGAATCTTTTTGGGGGGACCAAGAGCATCAAAATATAGAACCAAAGAAGGCAACCAAGTCAAACTTCCTGCATCAAAAAGCTCCAAGAAAGATAACTGATTGCAGGCCATAGAGGAGCTCAAGAAGGATGTTGAAAATAAAGTAAGAGAAGTGGAGGGAAAATTGGGAAGAGGAATGAGAATATTACAAGAAAATCATGAAAAGCAAGTCAACAGCCTGATAAAGGAGACCCAAAAATACTGAAGAAAATAACACCCTAAAAATAGACTAAGTCAAATGGTAAAAGAGGCCAAAAAAGTCAGTGAGGAGAAGAAGGCCTAAAAAAGAAAAATTGGCCAGATAGAAAAGGAATTTCAAAAACTTATTGAAGAAAATAATTCCTTCAAAATTAGATTGGAGCAAATGAAACTAATGACTTTATGAGAAGTCAAGATGCTATAAAACAGATGCAAACAAATGAAAAAAAATGGAAGGCAATGTGAAATATCTCATTGGAAAAACCACTCAACTGGAAAATAGGTCCAGGAGAGATAATTTTAAAATTGTTGGACTACCTGAAAGCCATGATAAAAAAAAAAAGAGCCTAGACATCATCCTTCAAGAATTTGTTAAGAAAAATTGCCCTGATATTCTAGAACCAGAGGCCAAAATAGAAATTGAAAGAATTCACCAATCACCTCTTTAAAAAGATACCAAAAAGAAAACTCCAAGGAATATTATAACCAAATTCTTAAGTTGCCAGGTTAAGGAGAAAATACAAGTAGTCAGAAAGACACAATTTGAGTATTGTGGAAACAGAATTGGGATAATACAAGACATAGCAGCTTCTATCTTAAGAGACTGAACGGCTTGGAGTATTATCTTCTGGAAGTAAAAGGAGCAAAGATCAAAACCAACAATCACCTACCGAGCAAAAGTGAGTATAATACGGTAGGGGAAAATATGAATATTCAATGAGATACAGAACATTCATGCATCCTTGATGAAAAAAGCAGAGTTGAACAGAAAATTTGACTTTCAAATACAAGAATCAAGAGAAGCATGGGAAGGTAAACAGGAAAAAGAAATCATAAGTAATTTATTAAAGTTGAACTATTTACATTCCTACAAGAAAAAAAAAACAATAATTGTAACTTATGAGACTTTTCTCAGTAAGAGGATAATTGAGGGGAACATATATATATATATATATATATGTACATAGACATATGTACATACACACACATATATATCCAGATATATGTATATGTGTGTATATACATACACACATATGTATATGTATGTATACATGCATATATGTGTGTTTCAGTGCATATATGTGTGTACAAATATGTGTGTGTTTAAGTGTGTACATATATTCATAAAGAGCACAGGATGAGTTGAATATGAAAGGATGATATCTAGAAAATAAAATTAAGAGCTGAGAGAGGAATATATTGGGAGAAGGAGAAAGTGAGAGATAGAATACATTTACAAGAGGCAAGAGAAAACTGTAACAGTGGAGGGGAAGCACAGGAGGGGAAGTGCAGGAAGGTGAAATGGAATGCATCAACCTTACTCTCATGGAATTTGGGTTAAGGGGGGAATAACATACTTACTCAGTTGGGTTTCTTACCCTATAGAAAAATATGGAGGAAGGGAATAAGAAGGTGGATGAGAGAAGGGAGGGCAGATTGGGGGAGAAGGTAGTTAGAAGCAAACACTTTTCAAAAGGGAAAGCACCAAATAGAAAATAGAATAAGTTTGGGTTGGGATAGGATGGTAGGAAATATAGTTGGTCTTTGACAATATAACTACCATGGAAATGTTTTCTGTAACTACACATGCACAACCTATATTGAATTGCTTGTCTTTCCAGTGGGGGTGGGTGAAGAGGGAAGAAGGAAAGAATGCCAAAATCAAAGTTTTAAAAAAACAATTAGAAAAAGAAAAGTTTTTTACATGGAACTGAGAAATTAGATATATAAGCATGGGGGCATACAAATCCATCTTGCCCTACTAGAAAGCTAATGGGCTAGATAAGTTAGATCTAAAAAAGTGAGATGGTGCTGGATATATGATAGAACATATTGGGGGAAGGAATATTGAGTAGGCTTGCTATCTTGGGGTGGGGGGTAGGGAAGTGATGGGGAGAAAATTTGGAATTCAAAATCTTGTGGAAATGAATGTTGAAAACTTAAATTAATAAATAAATTTTTAAAAAAAGAAAAGAAATCCCCCCCTGCTATGATAAAGATATTATTGGAAAGGTTGTAAGAAACTTTAGAACACCTTTCTGGTTTTAACATCATAAATAGGTCCTCTACTTATGATGAACTGGTCCATACATTTTCTATTTGCAGGAATGCCTAATTCCATTGTACCAGATCACATTTGCATCTTAACTTTCATTTTCTCACTAAGAAAGACAAACATTTGGACCCATAACAGAATATGAATGTATATAGGGTACTCAAGCAAACAATGTCTCATTCGTCTTCAAGTTGCATCTTCAATTTCCTCTACTGTATTCATATATATGAAAACATTACTTGTGGTTCCCCTTCAGTCCCTTTTAAATTTCCTTTTTTTGTTTTCTTATGCCATTACAGTAAGTTCTGTCATAGAAAGAACTGATTTATTTTATTTTGTTTAATACTCTTTATTTGTATCCCCACTACTTAGTACAGTGCCTAGACCATAACTAGGAATTATTAAGTACTTTCAGTGCTGAAAGCTAAAACCAGCCCACCTTGAAATGACAGCTTGGCCCTGGGGCAGCCAAACGAGCTGAGCTGGAGCTGGAGCATCAGAAGAGTGGATCTGCGGCAGCTGCAGCAGTTTCCAGAATTATAAAACTATAAAGAAAAAAAAAGGACTAAGTGAAAAGTTAGTGGAACTTGGCTAAAAATTGGGGGAGAAAAGCGAATCTGGACAAACCACCCCCAGGGGAAAAAAGCAGCAGAAGCGGAGGTCCCACACCTGCCTCCACATTGCCACCTTGGAGCTCCCAGCCTGCAGACTGCAGGGGGGCCAAGCGATCATTCAGAGACCAAGTGCTCTTGCGTTGAGCAGCCTGGATCTGGATCACGGTCTTAGGTGGTTGTCCTGGGGTGACTTTTCAGTAAGTCAGAGCTAGGGAGGGCCCCAGAAGTCTCCTAAAAGCTCCAGCAGCTGGGAAAACCCCAGCCATTTGGGACAGAGCTTTCCCCTCTAGAAGCAGAGTTCCACAGAGCTAAAAAATCACTGACTGGCCAACCATGAATAAGCACAGGAAACAAAGCAAGAACAACAACCAAACTCTAAATTACTTCTTTGGGGAAAAGAAGGATAAAAGGAGGGAACGGGAGGAGGACAACACAGTCAGAACTCCCACACCAAAAGCTTCCAAGAAACAAGAAGATTGCCTAAAAGCTAGAGATCAGCTTAAGAAAGATTTTGAAAACCAAATGAGAGAAGTGGAAGAAAAATTGAGAAGAGAAATAAGAATAATGCAAGAAAATCATGAAAAGAGAGTCAACAACCTGACTGAAGAAATTAACAACTTAAAAAATAGATTAACTCAAATGACAAAAGAGGCCCAAAAAGCCAAAGAGGAGAAAAATGCCTTAAAAAAGTCGACTTTGACAGATGGGAAAAAAAATCTCAAAAGCATTCTAAAGAGAATAATTCCTTCAAAATTAGAGTGGAGCAAATGGAAACAAATGACTTTTTGAGAAATGAAGACACTATCAAACAGATCCAAACAAATGAAAAAAAATAGAAGGCAATGTGAAATATCTCCTTGAAAAAAACCACTGACCTGGAAAACAGATGCAGGAGAGACATAAAAATTATTGGACTACCTGAAAGCCTTGATCAAAAAAAGAACTTCCTTCAAGAAATTCTCAAGGAAAATTGCCTGGATATTTTAGAACCAGAGGGCAAAACA
>JAQQSV010004411.1:0-14836 GCA_028646515.1 Pseudochirops corinnae | reverse complement strand
CTTCTTTCTTTCCTTCCTTCCTCTCTCCCTTCCTCTCCTCCTTTTTCCCCCTTCTATCTGAAATCAGTTCTAGTCCTAACTCTAATGGTCTTCAGCCCAAAAGAATTACTTTCTAATGGTAGGTAGCATTTGGAGCACTAGGTAGGTTTGGGGAAGAGAGTTTTTTGTTTGTTTTTTGACAGAAGAGTCCTTTGATATTTCAAGTCATGTAGGCCAATAGGGATAGGGGAGGAAAATAGAGATAAGGGGGAATCATTTTCTTTTTTTCCATTTTTGTTTTTAATTTTTAAATAGATTTATTGATATATTCTGATTTTACATTGAAGAAATTTCCTCCTATATCTTACCCTTCCCCCTCCCAAAGAACTATCCATCATAAAATTGAATTTTCTAAAAGAAAAAGAGGTCAAAGAGGGGAAAAATCAGCAAAAACTGATCAATACATTAAAAAAAAGCTAACTTTAGAGTCAATATTTGTCACCCACTCTCATCTCTGCCAAGGAATGTGTTGCCCTTTCATTTCTAATCCTGCCTATAATAGTCATGAAAGAGAACTCTTTTCCCCAGTTCTCTTCCCCACCTCCTGGGTTTGTCTGGTGCTACCACTCCACATTCCAAGGTCAAGAATCCTTTATGTTTTCCTTTCCCTTGGGCAGACCTAGACATCATCCAAAGAAATCACAGTTTATTTTGAGCATTTCAAGAGGGCTGGAGTGACCTCCTCCCCACCTATGACCCCCAACTTCCAATCATTAAAGATTTCAGGAAGTGTTAGGGTCGGTGAGTAAACATTTCAAGGAGGGCCAAGGTGCTTATCGTCAATTAAAGACAGGTTCTCATTATTTCTTGGGGATGAAGAGAAAAACAGAACCATCTGAAATAAATTATATTTGTCCGCACTGGGAAACAGTGCATGGTGAAGCCTGTGTAAGTAGCCACTGCTGTTCTGAGTGAGCAAGGGGAAGATGAGAGTAGGAAAGAGGAAGAAATAAAAATGCCCCTCATAGGTACCCCTGAAAAAAACAATTCAAAGGACTATTTTCAGAGTAATGGAATCCTGGCTCTCAACCCTAAACCCAGAGGTCATCTAGAATGCCTTGGGTCCCAGATGGGGAGAAAGTCATACAAGACAAGCATTGTTCTATTCTCATAAAGTGGTGTTATAACTATAAAGAGCTGATGAACTCTTGGCCCTGTCTCTGGGACTGGTTCCACCCATAAAGATGAATGGAAAGATATTTATTTTGAGTCTGAAGACAGGTTCAAATTCCATGTCTGTCACTTATTGCCTTGTGACTGTGCTAATTTCTAATCTAATTTCCCTGGACTATTGTTTTCTTATCCATAAAGTGAAGAAAGAGGGTAGGACAGTACAGCCCCTTCCAGCTCTAAATCTAGGGCCTTAAAATCCTATTTTAATAGAGAACTAGGTCATTCCAGCCCCAATGAGCAAGTGTGGCATCAGTGGTGGATATGATCCCCACATAGACTTTGGACATGCACAGATATTCTATAGTAGGTTCCAGTTCGCTAACCATGTGGTGAAGAGGTGGGTCTTTGTTTGGATGGTCATCCAGAGCTGTATGTGCATTCAAAAGACACTAATTAGTCAAATGGAGGCTCTTGTTCTTTTTCTCCATGGCTGTGTTTGAGGAGAGAGCCATGGTGCATGTACACATGCATGAATGAATCCTCAGGATGGGGAGAAGTCTTGGAACCTTCCCACCTGGAGCCAACACGTGACCCATTAATGGGGGCCTCTGTGCTTTGTATCTCTGTGATTATTATTTCTTGCTGTTGGGTCAAGGAGAATTGGAGATAGCTATGCAAGATAGCTTGGGAGCTTGGACTGAGAATTGGAATCCATGCCAATATTTATTAGAAAGTAGAAAAATGAGGAGCAAAGCTCTGAGCAACCTGCTTGACTCAGAATAGATGGAAGGCTTCCAAGAGGGAGCAATAGTGATACATCCATCAACTGTACCAAATTTGGAAATGAACTTGGTGGAGCAAATACTGCAAGAAACTGTTCTAAGTTTGAGCTCACTCTCCCCAGGGATGGGGAAGTATATAGGGGAGAGTAGGCCCCCCGATTTTGTATGTGATGTCAGAGTCTCTGAAAGACACCACATTCCACCTCCCTCAAATCTCTTCCCTGCTGGCTTCTTAGAATATCGAGAATTCTCACCATCAAGGATTCATTCTTTCAATTCCAAAGACACTAGAATTTTTGCTGAACCATAAAAATTCCTGGGAAGGTAGTAGCAATTGACACTAAAGTGTTATTGGCTGATAATGGAATAAAGGAGCAGTAGTGACATTTCAAGCATCAGCAAACAAGTGAGGAAAACATTTATGGGGTACACCTTCTTACACCCCAATGATACCTCACAACAGTTTACTTACAGAGAGATTAAAGGTTTGTAAAACATTCTAACAGACAAAACAGCTTTGTGAAGCAGTTACCATAGTTAGTTAGTAGATAGTTACCATGACTATCATTACCCCCATTTTACAGATGAGGACAAATAAGGCTCAGAAAAATAAAGGGTTTACTACTACCACTACTACTACCACTACTACTACTACTACTACTACTACCACTACTACCACTATTACTACTACTACTATTAGCACTACCACTGTCACCACTACTACTACTACTACTACAACACTGCTACTACTACTACTACCATTACTACTATTACTACCACTACTACCACTACTACTACTACCACTACTACCACTACTACCACTACTACCACTACTACTACTACTACTACTACCACTACTACCACTACTACTATTACTACTACTACTACTACTACTACTACTACTACTACTACTACTACCACTATCTAGCATTTATGTGGTGTTTTTTAAGGTTTGCCAAACACCTTACAAATATCTCATTTTACCCTCATAACAAACCTGGAACATATGTGGTATTACAATCCTCATTTTTTAGATGAGAAAACGGATCAACTCAACAAGGATTAAATGACTTACCCAGGGTCACACAGATACAAGGATCAAATTTGAACTTGGGACTTCTTGACTCAAAATCCAAAGCTGTATCCACTGTGCCACCCACCTGCCTCCATCCACACAACCAGTAAGTGGGAGACTTGCCTAAGGTCACACAGTTATTAAATGGAAACGCCAAGACTCTACCTCAAGTTTCCTGACTCCACAATGCAGAGGTGGCATCTCTTTTTTTGGTGTGACCAGCACGGCCAGCCTACTCCCTCACCAAGGGGTTATTGTTTTCACTTTCAGGATTTGGGAATTGAGTGCCACAAGCAAAGATGGAAGGGAGGGGGTAAATATGAACAATAATGATCATATCTGACATGTAGAAAGGCATCTCAGTTCTGCCAAGCCCTTTAGAGTTAATTGTGCATAAGGAACGAATCGTGTCTCCGAGTTAATGAGCATGGTAGTCTGAGCAGCATCTGTTTACTCCCCACACTTCAAATCACTGTCTGATTGGAGTCCTACACCAACCCTTTGATGATGCTACTATTGGTATTATTTTTTCCCATTTTGCAGACGAGAAGAGTGAGGCTTGCATAGGTTAAGTGACTATTCCTTAATCAGACAATTCTTAAATGGCAGAATGAGAATGTGAACCATTCTATCTCCTGCAAAGCCTCTTTCTCCACGTTGTTGTTGTTCAGTCATTTCAGTTGTATCTGAATCTCCATGATCCCATTTGGAGTTTTCTTGGCAAAGATACTGGCATGGCTTGCCATTTCCTTCTCCAGTTTACTTTACAGATGAGGAAACTGAGGCAAACAGGGGAAAGTGACTTGTCCAGGGTCACACAACTAGTTAATGTCTGAGGCTGGATTTGAACTCAGGAAGATGAGTCTTCCTGTGCTACCTACCTGCCCTATGCCATTCTGTAGCATAAGGGCACTGGACTTAGAAGTCAGTGCACTTGGCTTTGAATTCCAGCTTTGCTGTATACCCTATGAGAACTGAAGCAAAAGTCACTTTCCCTCTCTGGACCTTAGTTTTCCCCATTTGAAAAATATTGGTGCTAAATCCAGTGGCTCTAAGGTCTTTTCCTGCTTTTGATCTCTGATCCTATAATCTCTGCCCTGGAGCTTGTCTGTCCTTCTTTGATGAGTAACTGACATTTAAATGGCATTTTAAATTTGCAAAGCACTTTCCATATCTTGTCACAACAGGCTTGTCAGGTACGTGAAATTATTGTTCCCATTTTAATTATTGTTCCCATTTTAAGGATGAGGACAATGAAACTCAGAGGGACTATATATGCTGCCTAGGGTGAGAGGGGACTAGAATTTGAGGCAGGATTTTAATTCAGGTCTTCTTGACTCTGAAGTCAACCTCAGATCTACTGTTGGATCCAGACTTTTTCACTTTAAGTCTAGCGCCTGAATGTTGAAGTTTTTTCCCACAAGACAGAGGATGGATGGGGATCTTTAACAACCTAAGACTTTTTAGAATTCTGCCTTTATCACCTGCATGACTGGGCAAATCACCAAATCTCCCTGGGCCTCAGTTTCCCTAGCTAAAAAATGAGGGAGGTCAGACTAGGTGGGCTCTAAAGTTCTTTCCAGTTCTAAAGTAGATGCTTCTAATTGGAAATTAAGGGGATGCCCATCAATTAGAGAATGGCTAAACAAGTTGTGGTATATGAATGTAACGGAATACTATTGTGCTATAAGAAATGAGGAGCAGATGGACTTCGTATTTTCCTGGAGAGGCATATACAAACTGATGCTAAGTGAGAAGAGCAGAACCAGGAGAAATTTTTACACAATTACAGACACAACGTATGTGTGACAACCAACTTTGATAGACTGGACTCTTCTTAGCAACGCAAGGTTATAAGATAACTCCAAAAGACTCATGATGGAAAGAGATGTTCACATTCAGAGAAAGGTCTAGAAAGAACCGAGTTTAAAGGCAGACTGAAGCAAACTACCTGCTTTCTTTCTTTTTCATGTTCGGTTTTGTTTCCTCTTTCCTATTGTTCATTCCATCGGTTACAACCCTTCTTTTCAATCAGACCAATGTCTAATATGAAAGTATTTGCAGATCCTATCCTTGATTGCATGCCGCCATTGCGGGGGGGAGGGGGGTGGGGGGGAGAGAGGGGAGAAAATTTGAAACTCAAGGGATTGTGGAACTGAATCTTGTAAACTAAAAGTAAACAAACAAATCAATAAAAAAATAAAATAAAATAAAAAAATGAAGTGGATGGTTCTGTGATTTCAAGCTTCCTGATTTCCTCAGCCAGTCTAATGAAAACTACCTACTCCCTAACCCAGGCACAGCCCCTGGAGAGACCCTTCTTTGGAGGATTATGGTCCATTGTGCCAGTCAATTAACTTTTCTGGATCTTAGTTTAACCCATCAAATTGTGGACTTGTACTAGAAGGCTTCTGAGATTCTTTCCAGTTCAGATCTAAGCTCCTATGACTATGATCTCCAGGCTTCCATAACCTCATCCATAAAATGAGGGGTTTGGATGGGATAGACCCTAAGCTCCTTTCCAACTTTAGACCTTAGAGAAATGTAGAAATAACTGCTTTGGGGAATAAAGTGTATACCTTCATGAAATAGCATCAAACTTGGCTTTGCACTCCCAAAGGGTCAGTGTCCTTTAAAAGGAAGGACAGACCTGGATGAAGATGAAAGGTGACCCCTCTCAGGGCCACTGAGCCCAGGGACAACTAACTCCATTCATCTCCTTGGGTGCTCTAGGGGAGCTGGTCCCCATGTCTGAGCCAGAAGCTCAAAACATCTCTCTTATATGGAGACATCCCTGACTGCTGACACCCCAGGAGGTGGGGGTAGTGACCCCTCCCTCTGGGGCTGCCCAGTATGTCTGAGAACAGAGCCTCTGTTTGTGGGATAATTAATTCTCTTCTGATCATCTGCTGTGTAAATCATGGGGCGACTGGGAGTTAATCATGCATAGGAAATGAATCTTTTCTCTGCGTTAATGAGCATGGAGGCCTGGCCAGCATCTGTTTACTCCCCACACTTTCAAAGTGCTGACAGTTTGGACAATGCATTGTACTCAATAATCTCTCTCTGCTTTCAGGCATTAGGAGAAAGAAAAAAATCAGCTCCCAAACACAACTTTTTCTGCATGGGCCTCTTCTCCCTTCCCCCCATCCTCATTTTGAATCACATTTTGTAACCTGGAGGCAAGGTGTATATGTTTGGGTAAAATCTGGTGTGAAAGAATGTTAGACCTAAAAGAAAGAGACTGGATGATACAAAGACAGTCATAACTCACAGGTCTATAGGGCTTTAGATCTGTTCTACAACTCTTTGATGGAGGTGAGGGAAATATCACCTCCTTTTTTAAATTGAAGAAACTTAGGTCCAGAGTTAGTTAAATGACTGCCTATGATCACACAGAGAGAATGGGATAGAGCCTGGGTT
Source organism: Pseudochirops corinnae (assembly GCA_028646515.1). Classification (NCBI taxonomy): domain Eukaryota; kingdom Metazoa; phylum Chordata; class Mammalia; order Diprotodontia; family Pseudocheiridae; genus Pseudochirops; species Pseudochirops corinnae. The sequence goes on along the minus strand of JAQQSV010004411.1, from coordinate 8,404 downwards.
ACAGAACTTTAAAACTGGAAGAGACTTTGTTGGTCACTGAGTCCCACCATCTAGTTTGGGAGTTCAGGTCAAAAATGACATGTATTTTGATTAGGAAAGTACACCTGGGACCATGAGATGGTAGACTGAGATCCAAGAGGTACCTTAGAAACCGACTAATCCATTTTGTAGGTGGAGGAAACTAGAGTCTCTGAGGGGTTAAGTGATTTGTCTGTGGTCACAAAGCTAGTAGCAAAGGTAAGATTGGAACCCAAGTCATCCTTACTCAAATCCAATCAGCGGCATTCTATCTACTGTGCCATGCATATAGAAGCTTATATGTTTGTATGGAAATTCAGAGCTGGAAGAGTCCTCAAGGACCATTGAGTCTATTTTGTCGTTGTCTGGTTATTTTCAGTCGTGTCCAACTATCCATGACACCATTTGCGATTTTCTTGGCCAAGATACTGGAGTGGTTTGCCATTTCCCTCTCCAGCTCATTTTGTTATCAGCTCCTTCTTTGGGGTCCCTATCGAGTTCTCCTTATTTGTAAACTTGCCAGATCCCCAGAAAACATCTGGTGGGCAAGGTCATCAGCCCCAGGAAAAATAAAAGCTTGTTTGGGTTATGGAGTTCCTAAACAATGAACTTGGCTTACTGAGAAATGAAATCTCTTACATATGTAAGTCATGGGAAACTTTTATTGCTTATTGCAGCTCCATATAAATAAAAACAATTGTTTCAAGTCCTAAGCTGTGATTGGTGAGACTTTTCATTTGAGGTAAAAGATGTTGGGATTGCAAGTAGTTTTATTTTGAGTTTGAATTTAGATATAGTTGTCTGCATTAAATCAGGATCTGAGAGAAATGCCACAATCTATTCAGAGGGAATCCTGCTACAGGTGAAGGTTTGCTTTTGGGAACAGCCAATAGGGCAATTTTAGTGTCAATATGAAATGGGACTCTCCTGGCTCAGTTTCCCCATTGTCTTCCTTTGAAAAGGAATGTTTTTTCAGGGGAAAATATGGTCATTCAATGAAGTGGAGGACTTACAAGAATTCTTGCTGAAAAAACCAGAACTGAATAGAAAATTTGACATTCAAATACAAGAAGTATGAGAAGGTAAACATGGAAAAGAAATCATAAGGAACTTATCAAAGTTGAACTATTTACATGCCAACGTGGAAAAATGATAATTGTAACTTATGAAACTTTTCTCAGTATGAGGATAGGTGAAGGGAACATAAATGTGTATCTATCTATCTATCTATCTATCTATCTATCTATCTATCTATCTATATGTATACATACACATATGTCTATATAAGAGAGTATATATATGTGTATGAATACATATGTGAGTGTGTGTATATATGTGTACATAGATAGAGGGTACAGGATCAATTTAATCAGAAGGGATGATATTTTAAAAGGTGAAATTGAGAGGTGGGAGAGAATTAGAATGAGAGGAGACAGGGAGAGACAGAATGGGGTCAATCATCTCATATAGAAGAGGCAAGGGATAACTGTTACAATGGAGGGGAAGAAGAAGAAGTTAAAAGGGAAAGGGTCAACCTTACTGTCATTGAATTTGGCTTAGGGAAGGAATGACATATATTCTAAATTAGGTATCTTGCCCTACAGGAGAGTAGGGGGGATGGGGATGAGAGGGGGGATGATGGAGGGGAGGGCAGGGTGGGGGGAGAAGGTTGTTAGAAGCACACACTTCTGTAAAGGCACAGGGACAAAGTAGAGAATAGAACAAGGGGGGGTGGGATAGGAAGGAGGGAAATATAGTCAGTCTTTCATAATATGTCCATTTGTGGAGATGTTCTGCGTAACTACACATGTACAGTCTGTAGTGAATTGCTTGTCTTTCCAGTGGGGGTGGGTGACAAAGGAGGAAGGGAAAGTATTTAGAATTTGAAGCTCTATAATCAAATGTTAAAAATATATATGTATATATGTATGTATATATATAATTATTATCATTATTATTTACATGCAACCGGGAATTGAGATATACAGGCACTGGGGTAAGGAGATCCTTCTCACTCTACTGGAAAGTCAGTGGGGTAATGGGGGAGGATATAGGAGAGAGCAGATTGGGGGAAGGGGTATACAGTGGGATCACTGTTTTGGGGTGGTGGGTAGGTGAAAGATGGGGAGAAAATTTGTAACTCAAAATCTTGTGGAAACGAATGATGTAAACTAAAAATAAATAAAAGTTAATTAAAAAAATAAATAACAGAGAATGCTAAAAAAAAAAAAAAAGAAAAGAAAAGAAAAGAAAAAAAAAAAAAGAAAAGGAATGTTTTCCATTTAGCTATTCCTGAGTCTCGCTATGAGGTGAAATTAAAGTGACTCTTATCTGAATTCAAACAGAGGTAAGGATGCTTTATCCTGTCATATCCGGCATGTCCCGTTTCTTCCTTTTATGGCAAATTTCTCTAATTAGAGCAAGTGGTCAGTAAATATATGAATATAATGCAGGTATGTGAAATCTTGCTGTTTTCAATCTGAATGTGTAGTTATTAAATTAATACACAGGTTTGTCATCTGCCTGCCTGCATAGTCAAGTAAAAGGTTAAATCCTGGGAATGAAACATTTTTCTAAATGATATGAGAACAATTAGACAAAGGGAAAAGAAGCTTGTGAAACAAACACAATGTTAATCATTATGCCATATACTAAGGCTGGGATACATCTGAGCTACTAAAGTGTGTGTTAGATCTGAGTTATTCAGCCTAAAATGATATTTCTACAGCCTAAATAGTTTAGTAAAAAGGTACTTGGCCTAGTCAACTGCCTGTTACAAGATATATCTGTCTTTCTCCTTATGCCTTGGGCCCTGCATATTGAACTTGCCTGTAAGATTTGTGTCTCTCAGATTGCAGGCCAATTCACCTACAGTTGGGAGCAAACAGTAGATACCAGTCTATACTCACCCATCATCCCCTGGATGTGATATATGGTCGGTTCTAGTCAACTTCCTCCTTAGGACAGCTCTACTCCCCTTTTCAGCCCCAAGAAGCTGCTTGATTTGGGTGGTGCTCACTCCTTGCAGTTGCTGGTTCATTAAACTCCACTTAAAAATGATTAATTGTCTCACTCTCTAATTTCTCAGTACAATAATTTGACAGATGAGGAAACTGAGGCAAACAGGTGAAGTGACTTGCCCAGATCACACAGCTAGTAAGTGTCTGAGGCTGGATTTGAACTCAAGTCTTTCCGATGACTTGGGCCTGGTCTATCTGCTTTGCCACCTACCTGCCTAACTGAATCTACATTGTTCCTAAAATGGAATCCCACCTACTACATCAGTGGTTCTCAATCTTCCTAATGCCGCGATCCTTTAATACTCATATGTGGGCGTATCTGCACATGGGTGGACCTGCTGGAGACTGATAGAGAAGCAATGTCTCGGTTCCTAAGACCATTGGAAATATGTGTTTTCCAATGGTCTTAGGTGACTCCTGTGAAAGAGTCGTTCGACCCCCAAAGGGGTTGTGACCCTCGGGTTGAGAACCATTGTACTACATGCTTTTATAACAAAGTGAATTTTTAGAAGGAAACTAAAGGATTTTCTGCTTCTGGTTGTATATGAACTTTCAGAGTTGGGACAGGCCAAGAGACCACACCTGTACAAAGGTCTCTTGCCTGACATGACTGGCAAGTGGCTAGCCAGACTTTTCCAGCAGACCATCAGTGAGGAGGAATTCACTACTTCCCTAGGGAAGACCATTCTGTTTTGGGATAGCATTAATTATTGCAAAATCTTTCTTCTCAAGGACCTGAAGTCTGCCTCTCCACAACTTCCTTCCCTTGCTCCCATCTCACACCTCTGCTCTCAACCCCTGGGACCAAAGAGAACAAGTTTCCCCATCCTTCCCCATGGCAGTCCTTCAAATACTCAACAGTCTCCAAGTCTTCTCTCCTCCAGACTAATAATACTTAACTGATTCTGAACCCAGTGTTCTTTCCACCACTTTAGGCTGCCTTCTTAATTACATGATGATAGAAATAAGCATTTACATAACAACTTGCTGTTGTTCAGTCATTTCAGTCATGTCTGACTCTCTGAGACCTCATTTGGATTTTCTTGACCAAGATACTGGGGTGATTTGCCATTTCCTTTTCCGGTTCATTTTACAGATGAGGAAACTGAGGCAAACAGGGTGAAGTGAGGTATTCAGGGTCACACAACTAGTAAGTGTCTGAGGTTGGATTTGTACTCATGAAAATGAGTCTTCCTGACACCAGGGCTAGAGCTCTATTCAATACAGTGCCACCTAGCCATGTGCTAGATGCTTTACATGTATTATCTCATTTGATGAGTTCTAATCCTAACACTACCCCAAAATAGCAGACTTCTGGACTTGCAGTCAGGAACACCTGAGTTCAAAACCTGACTCTGACACACTTTTTCATATATGTGTCCTATCTCATCAAGTAGATAGTAAGCTTCTTTTAGGGGGGAAGTTTGATTCTTTGTGAGTAAGTCAACCTCTCTGGTTCTCAGTTTGTGCATCTCTAGATTGGGGATAATCATGCCTGCAATGCCTGTTTCACAAGGCTGTTTAAAACTCAAATAAGATAATAAATAAAGTTCTAAGAAACAATATAAATGATATTCATTAGTGGTAATATTAATGTCTCTGATTCTTGTGGTTCTACTTAACTCCAAGTATGGTTTCAAGGATGAAAAATTAGAAAAGCAAAAACTTCATATAAATGCAAGTTCTTACCTGATCACCATAGATCATGGTGATCTCTTTAAATACAAAGCCCAAGAACACTTACTGTGGTTACTAATAATTTAGCACTTATCTCATATTCCTCTCAGACTGAAGCTCCCAAAGCCTAATGATCTAGTACCACCCATAGCACCCAACATCTTGGGAGTTTCAGTCCTCTGCTTATTTATTCTTTAAAAGCTCCAGTACAACCCAATCCAGGTAAGTCTAATTCAGTCCAGTTTAGATCAGTGCAGGTCACTCACCATCCCAGGCTACCGTCCTACATCTCCAGTTGCTTCTTGGCCATCTTGAATTGGATGTCCCATAGACATCTCAAACTCAACATATCCATGTTACTACCTTTTACATAACCTTTTACCTTTTACCATTAGTATTAGGGCACCACCATTCTCCCAGTTACTTAGGCTTGAGCTGTTAGTATCATCCTGGATTCCTCACTCTTACTCAACCCACATATCCAAACCATCACTGAATCTGGTCAACTCTACTTTTATAATATCTCTCCTAGATGTCTCCTTCCCTCTTCTCTCCACTGTCAACACCCTAGTTCAATGCCTCATCACCTCTCACTTGGAAAGAGCCTCCTAATAGGTCTGCCTGCCTCAAGTCTTTCCCCTCTCCAATACATACTCCAATCAGCTACTAGATTGCTTTTCTTTCTTAGATCTGCCCATATCATACATCCTCCCTCTCTCAGGAGTGGCAATAGAGATTGGAGTTGGATCTATAGACCTTGGAATCATCTATCTAGAAATGATTATGAACAAAAAGCATCCCTTTCTCTCAAGCAGCTTATATTCTGCATAAATGTCATTGTAGTCTTTTCTCATGTTAAAACTCTAGTTGTCTCTTTTCATGCAACACTAACAACAACTAGCAGCATTTATACAGTGCTTTAAAGATAAAATGCTTTGCTGAGAGTATCTTCTTTTTAACATTACAACAGCTCTAGAAAGTTAGGAGACATTTGGAGAAGGGGAAGAACAAAATTGGCAGAGAAAAGGCAGTGATTCACCTGAGCTCTCTCCAAAACCCCTCCAAACTCCTTTAAATAACACCATAAAACAATTCCTGGAGTGATAGAACCCACAGAAGGATGGGGTGAAATAATTTTCCAATCAAAGACAACTTAGAAGGTTGGCAGGAAATGTCTGTCAAATGGGTGAGAGTGGAACACAGTCCAGTGCAGGCCATTTCAGAACAGACCAGGCCCCAGAAAATCAGAGGCAGGCCTTGGGAACCACTGAATTAGTGGTGGAAGTGGCTGCTTCCAGAGTCCACAGATGGTAAGGGGTCTCTTTGCTAGCAATGGGCCAGGACTCTGTTGCTTTGCACATACTCAGATCTGAGTCACAGCCCTGGGTGGCAATCCCAGGGCAAGGAAAAGCATTAGTACACCAAAGCTTACAGTCACAGTGGATCAGGGACCCTCCTCACAGTTCTAGGGCAGAAAAGAGTGATTGTAGTCACTCACAGATCACAGCACTGGCCAGGACAGTAGCAAACACCTGTCCTTAGATCATACCACCTTGGAAGAACTTAAAACTTACAGCTTCCTAGAAAAATTTCTCTAAATAACTGTACAAAACCTCTGAAGCTTGGGACAGTGTTTCCTCCACCCTGGAAGCAGAGTCTTATTTTAACAAAGACTTAAAAGTTAAGTAATAGGCTGGGAATATGAGCAAACAATGGGGGGAAAGACTCTGACTTTGGAAAGCTACTATAGTTACAAGGCAGATGAAAACACACACTAAGAAAAAGACAAAAAAGTCAAAGCTCCTACACCCAAAGTCCCCAAGAAAAATATGAATTGGTTGTAGGCCATGGAAGAGCTCAAAAACAATTTTGAAAATCAAGTAAGAAAGGTAGAGGAAAAATTGAGAAGAGAACCAAGAGTAATGCAAGAAAATCATGAAAAAATGAGTCTACATCTTGGTAAAAGTGACACGAAAAATACTGAAGAAAGTAACATCTTAAAAAGCAGACTAGGCCAAATGGTAAAACAGGTCCAAAAAGCCAATGAAGTGAAGAATGCCTTAAAAAGCAGAATTGGCCAAACGTAAAAGGAGGTCCAAAAGCTCACTGAAGAAAATAACTCCTTAAGAATTAGAATGGAGTAAATTGAAGCTAATGACTTTATGAGAAATCAAGAAACAACAAAACAAAACCAAAAGAATGAAAAAAAGAAGACAATGTGAAATATCCCATTGGAAGAAAACAACTGACCTGGAAAATAGATCTAGAAGAGATCATTTTAAAATTATTGAGCTACCTGAAAGCCATGTTAAAAAAGAGCCTCGACATCCATCATCTTTCAAGAAATTGTCAAAGAAAACTGCCCTGATAGTCTAGAACCATAGGGTAAAAATAGAAATTGAAAGAATCTACTGGTCACTTCCTAAAAGAGATCCCAAAATGAAACCTTCCAGGAATATTATAGCCAAATTCCAAAGTTCCCAGGTCCTAGAGAGAATATTGCAAGCAGTCAGAAAGAAACAATTAAAGTATGGTGGAGCCATAGTTAGGATAACACAAGATTTAGCACCTTCTGTGTTAAAGGATCAGAGGGCTTGGAGGAGGGCAAAGTAGCTAAGATTACCACCAAGCATCACCTACCCAGAAAAACTGAGTACAATCATTCAGGGGGGAAAAGCTGGTATTCAGTTAGAGGACTTTCAAACATTCTTCATGAAAAGAACAGAACTGAATAGAAAATTTGACTTTCAAATACAAGACTCAAGAGAAGCATAAAAAGGTAAACAGAAAAGGGGAATCATGAGGGACTTAATAAGGTTAAACTGTTTACATTCCTACATGGGAAGATGATACCTGTAACTCAAACACTTTCTCATTTTGAGGGCAGTTAGAAGGAGTATATATAAACAGAGAGCATAGATGTGAGTTGAACATGAAGGGATGATATCTAAAAAAGTAAAATTAAGGAGGGAGAAAGAGGAAAGCTCTGGAAGAAAAGGAAAGGGAAGGATAGAATGGGGCAAATTATCTCACATAAAGGAGGAAAGAAAAAGTTTTTACAGTGGAGGAGAAGAGGGGGGAGTAAGGGGGAGTGAGTGAACTTTACTCTCGTCAGAATTGGCTCAAAGAGGAAATAACACAAACACTCATTTGGGTATAGAAATCTATCTTATCCTATAGTAAAATAGGAGGGGAAGTGGATAAAAGAAGGGGGGGTGATAGAAGAGAGAGAAGACTGGGGGAGGTAATAGTCAGAAGAAAAATACTTTTGAGGAGGAACAGGGTGAAAGGAAAGAGAGAGATAAATGGGGGGGATAGAATGGAGGGAAATACATTTAGTAATTGTGACTGTGAAAAAATACTGAAGCAAGTTTCTTTTTTTTTAATTTTATTATGGTTTACATAATTCATTACCACAAGATTTTGAGTTACACATTTTCTCCCCCTCTTTCCCCCACCCACCACCCCAAAACAGCCATCCCAGTGTGTCCCCCCTCCCCCAGCCTATTCTCTCCTATGTCACTTTTCGGTAGGGCAGGATGGATCTCCCAACTGCAATGCCTGTGTATCTCAAGTTCCAGTTGCATGTAGTCAATAATAATAATAATAATTGCATAGATAGATAGATAGATAGATAGATAGATAGATACACATTCATAACATTTGATTATGGAACTCCAGATTCCAGA
>JAQQSV010004410.1:0-14836 GCA_028646515.1 Pseudochirops corinnae | reverse complement strand
AAAACTCCTAGGAATGTTATAGCCAGGTTCCAGAGTTTTCAGATCAAGGAGAAAATATTGCAAGCTGCCAAGAAGAAACAATTTGAATAATGTGGAAACACAATCAGGATAACACAGGATCTAGCAGATTCTACATTAAGAGATCAAAGGGCCTGGAATTTTTGTTGCATAGTGAGTTTTTGTCCCAAAAGCTTGGATTTTCTGGTTTATCAAACACTAGATTATGATGGTCGTTTACTACTGTGTATCGTGTACCTAATCTATTCCACTGGTACACCACTCTATTTCTTAGCCAGTAACAGATTATTTTCATGATTGCCATTTTTTAATACAATTTGAGAACTGGTGTAACTAAGTCACTTTTTTTTCACAGTTGTTTTTATTGATTTCCATGGTATTCTTCATCTTTTGTTCTTCCAGATGAAATTTGTTATTATTTTTCTAGCTCTATGAAAGAATTTTTGATACTTTGTATGACACTAATTAAATAAATTAACTTGAGTAAAACTGACATTTTTATTATATTAGCTGGACTTACCCATGAGTAATTAATAGTTATCCAATTGTTTAGATCTTACTTTATTTGTGTGAAAAATGCTTTGTAATTGTGTTCATATAATTCCTGGGTATATCTTGGCTGGCAGACTCACAAATATTTTACATCATTTACAATTATCTTAAATGGAATTTCTCTTTCTATATCTAGCTGCTAGACTTTGTTGGTAATACATAGAATTGTGGATGATTTGTGTGGGTTCATTTTATATCCTTCAACTTTGCAAAAGTTAATTACTATTCCAACTAGTTTTTTAGTTGATTTGTTAGAATTCTCCAATCATATCATCATACCATCTTCAAAGAGTTATAGTTTTATTTCCTAGTTGCCTATTTTAATTCCTCCATTTCCTTTTACTTCTCCTATTGTTATAGCTAGCATTTCTAGTAAAATGTTGAATAATAATAGTGATAATGGGCATCTTTGCTTCACCCCTCATCTTATTGGGACCATGCTTATCCTCATTACATGTAACACTACTTATAGTTTTAGATAGATATTACTTATTCTTTTAAGGAAAGTGTCATTTATTCTTATGTTTTCTAGTATTTTTCATATGAGTGTTGTATTTTGTCAAAAACTTTTTCTACATCTACTAATTATATGATCTCTGTTGGTTTTTTATTGATATAGTTAATTATACTGATAGTTTTTCTAATATTTAATCAACCCTGCATTCCTGGTATGAATCCCATTCGGTCATACTACATGATCTTTGTGATATGTTGCTATAATCTCCTTGCTAGTGTTTTATTTACATATTTTACATTAATATACATTAGGGAACTTGATCTACAATTCTCTTTCTCTGTTTTTACTTTTCTTAGTTTATGTATCAACACCATATTTGGGTCATGAAAGGAATTTGGTAGGATTCCTTCTTTGTCTATTTTTCCAAATGCCTTATGTAGTATTAAAATTCATTGTTTTTTTTAAATGTTTGGTAGAATTCACTTGTAAATTCATATGGTCCTGGTAATTTTTCTTAGGGACTTCATTAATGAGATATTCAATTTCTTTTTCTAAGATGAGGTTATTTAAATATTATGTTTCCTCTTTTGTTGACCTGATAAATTTATTCATCCATCTCACTTAGATCAGTGGTTTTCAATCTTCCTAATGCCTCGACCCTTTAATACAATACTTCATGTTGTGGTGATCCCCAACCATAAAATTATTTTCTTTGCTACTTCATAACTGTAATTTTGCTGCTGTTATGAATCATAATATAAATATCTGATATGCAGGATGTATTTTTATTGTTACAAATTGAACATAACCTACAGGTTGAGAACCGCTGACTTAGATCATCAGATTTATTGGCATATAATTGAGCAAAATAGTGCCTAATAATCACTTTAATTTCATTTTCATTGGTGACAAATTCACTCCTTTCATTTTTGATGCAGGTAATTTGGTTTCCTTCTGCCTTTTTAAAAATTAAATTAATCAACGGTATATCTGTTTTATTGATTTTTTTTCCACAAAGTCATCTTCTACTTTAATTAGTTCTACTTTTAATTTCAATGATTTCCTACTTTCAATTTTATTAATCTCTCCTTTGATTTTAAGGATTTCTAATGTGTTGTTTAATTGGAGATTTCAAATTGGTTCTTTTCCTGTTTTTTTTTTTCAGTTGCATACCCAATTCATTGATTTGTACTTTCTTTATTTTAGTGACATAAGTGTTCAGAGACAGAAATGTTTCCCTCAATACTACTTTGGCTGAATCCCATAAATTTTGGTATGCTGTCTCATTATTGTCCTTTCTTTAATGAAAGTATTGATTGTTTCTATGATTTGTTCTTAGACTCATTTATTTTTTAAGGATTAGATTATTTAGTTTCCAATTAATTTTTAATCTATCTTTTGATGTTCCTTTATTACATTATGATCTGAAAAGGCTGCATTTACTATTTCTACTTTTCTACATTTGGTTGTATGGTTTTTGTGCCCTAATACATGGTCAATTTTTGTGTAGGCTCCATGTAACACTGAGAAAAAGGTATACTCATTTTTATTCTCATTCAATATTCACTAAAGGTTTATCATCTCTAACTTTTCTAAAATTCTATTCACCCCCTTAATTTCTTCCTTGTTTATTTTGTTGTTGATGATGTTGTTTGTTATTAGATTAACCTAGTTCTGAGAGGGGAAAGTTGAAGTCTCCCACTAATCAATATAATATTGCTGATTATCTCCTCCTGTATCTCATTTAACTTCTTTACAATTTTGGATACCATATGATTTGGTGAAGCAGTCAGGTGGTTCAGTAGATAGAATCCCAGACCAAGAATCAGGAAGACCTGAGTTCAAATTCAGCCTCTGACACCTGCTGTGTGATCCTTGGCAATTCTCTTAACTCAGTTTGCCTTATTCTCCTAATTTATAAAAATGAGCTGGAAAAGGAAATAAATGACAAATCACTCCAGTATCTTTGCCAAGATAACCTCAAATGAATTTCTACTTAAAAAATCAAAATTAGTCAAATGGAAAAGGATGTACAAAAATTCAACAAAGAATTCAACAAATTCAACAAAAAGTAGAATTGGCCAAATAGAAAAGGAGGTACAAAAGCTCACTGAAGAAATGATTTCTTAAAAATTATAATTGGGAAAATTAAAATTAATGACTTCAAGAAACTAACAAAATCAAAAGAAATTGTGAAATATCTTATTGGAAAAACAACTAACCTGGAAAAGAAATCAAGGACAGATAATTGAAGAATTATTGAGCTACTCGAAAGCTATGATTAAAAAGGAGACTAGATTTCATATTTCAAGACATTATGAAGGAAAACTGCCCTAATATCCTAGACCTAGAACCAGAGGGCAAAAAAGAAATCAAAAGAATCCACTGATCACTTCCTGAAAGAGATCCCAAAATAAAAATTCCTGGGAATATATAGTAAAATTCCAGAGATCCCAGGTCAAAGAGAAAATATAGCAAGCACTCAGAAAGAAACAATTCAAATATCATTCAGGATAACACAAGATTTAGCAGCTTCTACAAAATTGGAAAACATGTGTACTAGATATAGAAACTAGGTACAGAACAAAGTCTTATACTATATACCAAGATAAGGTCAAAATGGGTACATGACTTACACAATTAGAATCACACAAGACCTAGCAGCAGCAACACTAAAAGATTGCAAGTCTTGAAACACTATATATTTAAAAGTAAAGGAACTGGGGTTGTGGCCAAAAATATTATTCCTAGTAAAATTAATCATAATCCTGAATTTTAAAAACTGGCATTTAATGAATTGTAGGAAATGACAAGTTGATAGACTTAGAAAAATATGGAAAGATTTGGACTTATGAAGGAAGAGGTTATCTACTCTCAGAGAAACAGAAAACGAATAAGTATAGTACAATCTTACATAGATGCATATGAATGCATATGTCTATATATGATTAGGGTTATAGATATCTAAGTATATGTATGTATATGTACATACATATATATGCATGTATATATTTGTGTGTATGAATGTATATATTGTTATGTGTGTATGTATACATATGGATATGTCTATATATGTGTGTGTGTGCATATACTTATGTGAGTGTATGCCTATATCTATCCATACACACATACACACATACATATATACACATACACACACATGCACACACACACACACATGCTTAATTGTAGCCTTCTAGTGGGAAGGAAGGTGGGAAAAAAGAACGAAGTAAAAAGTACACAGCAGAGAACAAAAGAAAACTTACAAGGAATCAAAAAAAAGATGGACAACACAACACAATGCATAGTATTTATTGTATAGACTTTCTTGAAATGGACATTTATTGCTATATATTTTGAGTCCCCTCTTATGTTCTGTTGTGCACATGGCAATGCTTTTTTTTTTCTTATTTTGCATTTAAGCATTAACATTTAAGTATATAATGTTTCTTTTCTTATTGTGTACTTAAGTTTAAAATAAATTAATGAAAAATATAGACATGATTTAGATATAAAAGGTGATACCATAAACAAATTTTGGGAGCATAGAATAGTTTACCTGTTGAATCTATGGATAAGGGAAGAATTTATGACAAACAAGAGATAGAGAGCATTATGAGATATAAAATGGATAGTTCTGATTATATTAAATTGAAGTTTTTGCACAAACAAAACCAATGCAACCAATATTGCAAGGAAAGGAGAGAGGTAGAGGAAAGAATTATAGCAAGTATCTCTGATAAAGGCTTCATTTCTCAAATATATAGAGAACTGAATCAAATTGATGAAAATATAAGTTATTCCCCAGTTCATAAAATGGTCAAAGGATATAAATAGGCAATTTTTAGATGAAGCAATCAAAGCTATCTATCACCATATCAAAAATGCTCTAAATAACTATTGATTAAAGAAATGCAAATTAAAACAGCTCTGACATGCCATCTCACACCTATCAGAATGGCTAACAGGAGAGAAAAGCAAAATTATAAATATTGGAGGCAATGTGGGAAAACTGAGAAATTAATGCATTTTTGGTGGAGTTGTGAGATGACCCAGCCATTCGGAAGAGCAATTTACAACTAAGTCCAAGTGGATATTAAACTGTACATACCCAGAAATAGCACTATAGCCTATGTATCCCAAACCAAAAAGGGGAAAGGATGCATTTGTACAAAAATATTTATAGTAGCTTTTTTGTGTGCTAGTAAAGAATTAAAAATTAATGGAATGCCCATCAGTTGGGGAATGTCTGAACAAGTTGTGGTATGTGAATATAATGGAATACCATTGTGATATAAGAAAGTACAAGCAGGATGATTTCAGAAAACCTGGAAAGATTTACCTGAACTGATGTAAAATGAGTGAATAGAACCAGGAGAACATCATACACAGCAATATCATATGATGGTTAACTGTGAATGACTTAAGTATTCTCAGCAATATAAAGATCCAAAGCAATTCCAGAGGACTCGTGTTGAAAAATGCTGTCTACCTGGAATCTGAAAGAAGATTGAAGCATACTACTTTTTACTTTCTTTTTGTTGTTGTTGTTTAGGTATGTTTCTTCTTTCACAATGTGACTAATATGGAAATATTTTTGCATGATTGCACAAGTATAACCTATATCAAATTGCCTTCTTTCTCAATGAGGAGTGAAGGGAAGGATGGAGGGAAATTGGAATTCAAATATTTTTAATGTTAAAATTGTTTTTACATTTAATTGGAGGAAAACAAATTTTTTTAAAGTTGTTTGGAAGGGAATTCGGGAAAGCTCAGTCAAGTCCATGCATTTACTCTACCATCTTGTCTCCACACTGCACCTCTCCCATCTGCCCCACCTTTCTGCCCAATGCTTCTTAAGGATACAAGTTAAGGGCATAAAAAAGAAATATCTTGTGCTCTACTACCAGAAACAACCTTAGAATGAAGAAAATATGAACATAGGCCAGGGGAGCCAGTTCAGTACAGTAGAAAAAGCATGGCCCATGGAGTTGCCGGACCTGAGTTTGAATCCCAATTCTGTTGCTTTCTAGCTGTATGACCCTTGGACAAATAACTACATTTCTGAACCCCTGTTTCTGTGTCTGTAAAATTAGAGAATTTGATTAAATAATCATTAAAGATCTTTCTAGCACTAAGTTCATGACCCTATGAATATAGAATTTCTCAGCTAAGAGACCTCTGAGGGGGTAGAAGGTTATGTCTGATAAGGTTCTTAACAGATCACCAAATCCAATACTGCTACCTTCTTTTTACAGGGGAGCCTAAGAAAAGAGGAGTGACTTGCTCATGACTTCAGGGGGTCATCTGAGAGACAGAATAAGAAAATCCACTGAATTCCAATTCTATGAAATTCTGAAGCACATGTGGTAGTAAGCCATTCCCCTCTTCCCCACCACTAAGCTCCCAGTCTCCCTGACTTGACCACGGCCAGGGTAAAGTAAAGGGTAGGTTCATGGAAAGAGCAGCTGTCCTGAAAAATAAGATACAAATCATTTCTGAAAATGTCCCTTATGACTTTTGTATTTCATTGACATTTTAATTAAGACTGGAACACTCTTGGAGGAGCTCAGCTCTGAAGTTGAAATCACTTTAATATGCTGCCTTAGCCTAATGTAAGAGATGAATGGAGACCTAGATTTCCCATATGTTTTATGGCACTTAGCAATGCTTTTTTTTTACAATGCATTATGATGTTAAGATGTTTTGTGAGTTTCTATTGGCTAAGTGCACCCATAGCAAATTATAATTTTGCTCAGTGGATTTTGCTTTAAGAAGATTAAAAAGTACCCATGCCTTCTTCAGCCAGCAGCTGGCCATGGTTTAGGGGAAATTTCTCCATTCTGGGGGGCAACCCTGCTCTGGAGAAGAAATTCCCTAGAGCAGGACCTCTTAAACTTTTTTCATTCATGACCCCTTTAGCACTTCCTAAACTATGTGTCTCAATACCATATGGGGTCATGACCCTCAGTTTAAGAAGTGTTGCTCTAGATCAGCTGGCACTTAAAGCAAGAGTCACAATAGTGTGAATTGTGATGGGAAAAAATGTTGGTCAGGCTAGACAAGAGATGTACCTGCCTTTCCGGGGCCATAGCTAAGTCTAGGAGTGATGTCATATCCTACCCTAACCTTAAAGCTTCAGGACTAAAATCTCCCAGACTTAGAGCACCATAGAAAGTGGGCACTAGAAAGAACCTTTGAGATCTAGGATCAAAGATTTAGAGCTGAAAGGAGAATCCTTGTGGCCATCTAATCTATTACCATCATTTTGGAGAGGAGGAAACTGAGCAACATAAGGAGGCTAAGTGACTTGCAAAAGGTCCCATGGCTAGTAAGCAACAAACACAAGATTTGAATCTAAGTCTTTTTACTGCAGATCTAGTACCATTTCCACAGAACCACACTGACTCCCTGGAGAGGAAAATGACTTACCCAACATCGTAAAGCTCATAAAAGAATTAAATCCTCTTCATTTCAGGAAAGACTTATGAATACCCAGTGAGTACTTTGAGATTTAGTCCCTCACACCCCAACCTTTACTTTTCACCATTTTCTAAATTATTACTAATTCTTGAACCCTGATTAGCAGGATTAAACCTTCTGGACCTGACCTCTGAACTCAACTATGTGGTTATGAGATATGTTTTGCTCAGTCTCTATCTATCTGCCCTTTCTTCATTTCTTAGACACAAGCTCTTGGTGTCTTAGTTTTACCATTCACTTTTGTCTTTTCTTTGTACTTCAATACTCTTTATAATATAGACCACAAGAGTGATTTTATTTAAATAAGTTTATTTATGAGGGAAAGGGAATTTTAAAATATAGAAGTAATGCTCTAGAGTAAAATAATGAGAAATGCATATTAAGTATTTAAAATAAATCTATAAAGCCTCAGATTAAGTGGTATCTAAGTTATCTACTCTAATCCTTAAGACCCTTGAACATAGTCTGGCCTATAGTATTCTCCAGCTCTGATTGGTTAACAATGAACTTGAGGTAGAAAGCCTATAGGCCAGTGGTTCTCAACCTGTGGGTTAAATTCAATTTGTAACAATGAAAATACATCCTGCATATCAGATATTTACATTACGATTCATAACAGTAGCAAAATTACAGTTATGAAGTAGCAATGAAAATAATTTTATGGTTGGGGGGGTCACCACAACTTGAGGAACTGTATTAAAGGGTCATGGCATTACAAAGGTTGAGAACTACTGCTATAGGCTTTATGCTGGATACTAACAATGGGTACAATGGTAAAGAAACACAGTTGGAGTCATATATTGGAGATGACCTGTGGAGCCCCATCCTTACATGCTATATAAATGCTGGTGTACCATTGTTAACAATCCATCTTTTGGAATATTCATAGTATAGCATTTGGGAAAGTAGGGAAGTCAAGGGCCAGCTAAGCATCTTGCAGCAGTTCAGCAGTGGTGGATGAGGTTTTTTATGTGCCTGTCTCTTCATCTATATGTTGGTTGATGCTATATCTGGGTGACTGCTTTTGTGTGGTTCTACCTCTGATTCATTCATTTATGGAACCATTTAAGACTTTCTATGTGCAATGGAGAGTCTTAGCTGTGCTAAGCATTGGGGAAGATACAAAGAGAAATAACAGTATGGCAGTTCTTATATATGTATCAGGTTCTACATGTCTCCATATCAGAGATACTGCAATTCAACAAGCATATATGTAAGAATATTTTGTGAAATAAGTACCTATTGTGAACAAAACACGGTGCTAAATTCTTCTGGGATTAGACTGCCCTCACTGAGTTTACAGCCCAGCAGGCAGTCTAGTTGGCATAGTGGATTAAATACTGTACCTGGAATAAGATCTGAGTTCAAATCCAGACTCAGAAGCTTACTAATTGTGTACCCCTGGGCAAATCACTTAACTTCTGTCTACCTTAGTTTCCTCATCTGTAAAATGAGGATAGTAATAGTACCTATCTTCAAGGATTGTTGTAAAATTAAAATTAGATAATATTTGTGAAGTACTTTATAAACTTTAAAGATGTGAGTTTCTATTGACTTTAAATGATAATACCGTGCTAATCACCTTACTAATCCCAGTACATCACTTTAAATGATGATACAGTGCTAACAGTAATAATAATAATAATTATTATTATTATTATTGTTGTTGCCTTTGGTGTTGTTTGAATATCTGACTACAGTACTTCCAGAAAAGGTAGGCAGGGGCTTGAGTAGCGTCCTTGCTCCCTTGAGGGTCTCTAGTCATAGTTAGAGTCTTTCTTTCTTTGAAACCAGAGTATTTAATACATTTAAGCATACAATGCATTAAAGAGGGTCCTTACAGAATGTATGTGTTCTACAAATTCAGTGGAAGACTTTTCTCCATTGAAATGTAAGTTCCATGAGAGCAGGGACTATTTCACTTGTCTGTGTATCCCCAGAGCTTAGCCCAATTCCTGGCATGTAGTAAGCTCTTAATCACTACTTATTGATTGATTAATTAATTGAAAGTCAGATATAACATATTATCCTTCAGACCTAAATTACCTCCTTCCCATGATTAGGAAAGATTGACCAGATATGGACATCTCTGTGTCACTAGGCTGATGGTGCCTTAATCACAGTGCTCCGTAATGCTCAGCTAAATAACTTCCCCCTCCCTCCAACAGAAGAAAATCCAGGAAATACAAAACAGGTACAGTATTCTCATCTCCTCACAAAGATTAGACTATTGTAAGCTGACACACAGGTCACCTCCAAAGTTCAAGAGAAACAGCCTCCATTCTTTACAATATTCTTTAAATGATTTTGCTGAAGACTATCAATTCTGGCAGGTAGAGGGAAAGGTCAGAAAGTATCCGTCCCACCCTTGTTCCCCTCTGTGTTGCTGCAAGAAGTAGCTTCAAAGACCAATGCTTGAAATACCACAGACACATATAATAGCTAATGATAGCTAGCATTTAGTGCTTTAAGGTTTGCAAAGCACTTTACAAATATGATGCTATTTTATCCTTAGAACAACCTTGGGATGTAGGTGCTATTATTATCTCCCTTTCTCAGATGAGGAAATTGAGTCAGAAAAAGTCTTAAGTGACATATGTGCAGTCACATAGCTAATGAGTCTGTATTTCAGCTCAGGCTTTCTTGACTCCAAGACCAAGCAGTCTACCCATTGGGCTACCCAATTACACATATTAAAAACATTCCAGAAAAACACTCTTCACAAAGACTCCAAATAGCTTCTAAAGATTCTCTATCCAGTAGTGAATTTCTTCTAGCCCTAAAATTCTCCTCCTGGCTTCTGTGTGACCATTTGGTTACTGTGGCAAGAAGTCTTTTAGTGTTGATTCAGGCAAAAGAAGGAGCTGTAGAAAGGAAAATAGATGTGCCTGTATCTTTGCATGTCAAAGAATATAGAACATAGAATGTCAGAGTAGGGTGGGATACTGAGAACATGGAATATGAGAACTGCCAGGAGCCTTCAAGAGTGTCCGATCTAACACTCTCATTTCACAGAGGAAGAAACTGAGGTCTGGAGAGGGGAACTGCTTTGCTCTCTGCCATGCAGCATTTTATGTTTGCTTTTATGTACCTCTCTTTTCACCTATATGTTTATTGTTGCTATGTCTGGGTGACTGCTTTTTGTGTGGTTCTACCTTTGTCTGACTCATTCATTTATGGAACCATTTAAGATTTTCAATGTGCAATGGAAAGTCTTAGCTGTGCTAAGCATTGGGGAAGATACAAAGATAAATTGCAGTGTGGTAGTTCTTACATACGTATCAAGTTCTACATGTCTCCATGTCAAAGATTCTACAATTCAACAAACATCTATGTAAGATTATTTTGTGAAATAAGTACGTACTGTGAACAAAACATGATGCTAGGTTCTTCTGGGATAAGACTGCCCTAACTGAGTTTACAATCCAGCAGGGATTGGTCAAATATATGTATATATGATAAACAATATTACTTGATAAATGCATTAGAAAGATACAAGGCAAAAGGGTGGTGGTGATTAAGAAAGACTTCCTAGAGGAAGTAACATCTGAGTTGGGCTTTAAAGGATAGGCAGAATCATAGATTTAGAGCTTCAAGGGACCTCAGAGGCCATCTAGCCCAACTTATGCATTTTGCAGATAAATAAATGAGACCCAGGAAAATTAAAGGATATGCCCAAGGTCATGCAGCTAGTAAGCAATAGAACTAGCATTCAAAGCCAGTACTGTTGTACTGTGCCATGATGTATCACTCTCCCCTCCCTCTTAGAAAAATAGCCTAACAAAGGATGAGAGTTAAATATGCTCCAAGGCTATTCATAGAGCTAGAAGGGACCTTAGAGGTTATTGAGTCCAATCCCCTTATTTTTGTAGATTAGGAAACTAAAACATAGAGAAATTAAGTAAAAGAGTGAATGTCTGTGGTAGGATTTGAACCCAGATCTTCCTGACTCCAAATCCAGAATTCTACCTATCTTACAACCTAACTCTCTCTCCCCCCTGCTGATTCCCTTGGGGAGCTCAGTCCTGAGACCATTACTAATGGCCTTGTTAATACTTTCAAGCTCCTCTGAAGCTTGTATATTAAAAGATCTGGGGAGAGGAAGGGAGAACTCTGTCCTTTTTAGACATTTCCCAGTAGGAAAGGCAACTATTACACACTGAACCCCTAGAAGCTCTGCTCTGGCTTTATGGAGATAGACTGAGGCTGGAGCTCAAGCTAGTTTTCAGAGTTTGTCTCCTGCCTACTGATCAATGAAAGAGAGGGTCTCAACAAGAAATTCATACTAATTGGTGACCATTTCTGCCCAGGATCCTTCTGAAAAGGGGCTCTCTCTCTTAAAAGGCACCTCTATTCCTTTAACTAACTCTGTTGGCCTAATTTAAAGTAACTTTTAGATGAATTTGTGTGACTTAACCTTGGAGAAGGTTTGTCTTAGCAGCCTTTATCTAATAGGCCATAGAGAATCCTAACATTCTAATAGTGGGCAAAGCTTCTAGGGAGTGACTTCCAGGAATCCTTAATCAACCAAATAAGGGCAATATTGGATGGTTGGCTTCCTTTTCCTGCTTCTTGGAATAGCCAGAAATTCAGAAAAAAAAGATATATCTCCACTGCCCCCCCACTGGCCTAAAGCTGAGCAAGGTATAAACTAAGGTTGAGGGTATCATGGTGTACAGTTGGCCTAAGAGTTAAGACATAGATACAAGTCCTGTCTCTGACACATCCTTTGGCTTCTCAGTGCCCCTCACACAACTCTCTAACACTCAAAACTTGAGAGCAGGTATGGATCCCAAAGTCCTCTGGGTATGTGACTCTCTATAGGGCTCTCTCTGCATTGGTGGAAAAAAAATGCTTCACTGCCCTACACAATGAAGGTCATTGCTCTCTGCCAATGAGGAGAGAGTCTCATAGAGAATCCCATAACAAAGGGCTTTGAGACTGGGGTTTAACCTCACTGAAAAAAGAAAAATTAGATAGCAAGTTCAAGGGACAAGGTGTGTGACTTTGTCTATAGTAGCATGTGTTAATTTGACCCTACTGTTAAGGATTCCCTTCTAACACAATGGTGAGACTCATTTCAGGGACTTCTTATTCTTCCAGCTCCTTGTCCCCACCCAGATGCCCTGGGAACTTCACAATCTGACACCTCAATAAAGGAAATCATTGATTCTTTTCAAGTCCATAGGTTCACAAAGCTCAAACCATTAGCAAAACATTATTTATGAGGAAATAGAAACAGAAGCCTGTAGAAAATAACAATACTGAATACCTCATACTGAAAGGACGTCCAATCTCAGTGACTTTAGGGATTGTTTTAAGATCTTTCACATAAGTACTTTCCTCTATGGCTCCTTTGCCTACACAGTATTATTTGTTTCTGGCAGTTTTGCCTCTATAATTCTCAACTGGAACCACTGACTGTTTCTCTTTTCCACTGTCTTCTGCAGCTGCTGCACTACTATGACATTCTTCAGCTCCCATCAGGTAGTCATTTTTAACGCAGGCCATATTTCCTAACCTTTGAAGTTCTGTGACTCTCCTTAGACTCCAGCAGATGGTGCTCGTTCCCTTTTCCAGGGGACTAGCAACTGTCCCACTGAGAAGAAAAAATACTATTTTTTAAAGCTAAAAGGAAATCAAACCTCAGGGTAGAGTTCCTCTAACATTCAAGCGTTCCTTTACATTCCATTCCCATAGTGCTAGGCCTCACATGCAAGAGGTCCCTTGAGGCTCTAGGAATACCTTCCTCTTGTACCTGAGAGCATCTCACTTTCTCCAACTTCCTGCCAGGTTTTTGGTAGTTCACTACCATTTGTGTCGTCACTCTCCTGGTATATGGGCAGCGAGTTTCCTGATGACCTCAGCACTTCTTAATGATCCTGGAGGCATAGGAGGAGCACCCTGTCCTCTCTCTCAATTGTCTGGCCATTACCCACTTTTCACTGGAGCATCAGAGAAGTTTTTTCCAGTGTAAAATCAGAATTTCAGATTTTTAAGATAACTTCAAAAGTCCAACTCATACCAACAACAATCTTCTCTACAACATACCCAACAAGTGGTCAAAAGATCATTGAACTTTTGTTTCAATGTGTCCTCTGAGGGAAAACTTCGTGTTTGCAAAAGCTGCCCATTCTGCTTTTGGCTAGCTCTGATTATTAGGAAGTTGTCTTACATCAGGCCTTATTTTGCCTCTTAGCAACTGTTACCCATTGCTCTTAGTCCTGCCCTATGGAGCCAGGCAGAATGAATCAAATCCTTCTTCTGACCTTTCTAATACTTAAAGGTGACTATCATATTCCCTTTAAGTTTTTAGGTTTTTCTTTCCTTCCCAAAGCTAAATGTCCGCAGTTCCTTTGACTAATCCTAATAGAGAATGAACTTGAAAACCTTCCTCATTCATTGGATTGCTCTCCTCTGGACATACTTAAGTTTGTTAAAATTGGTTTTAAAGTGTAGTGCCTGGAATGGAACATACAATACTCAAAATATGGTTTGACCGGACCAGAGGATTGAGAGACTTTTTTCTGAATCCTGTATATTTTGCTTTCTAAAAGTGCATTAGCTTTTTTGGCAACCCAGTCATAGTGTTGACTTAAAGAATTCTCAGTCCGCTAAATCCTCCAAGTCTTTCTCAGAATAAACACTGAAAAAATTAACTTGAGGTTGCTTTCCTAAACATTTTCAAAGGGTCAGAGTAGCTCTCTATCTATCACTCTATGATCCCATGACCTTGCTAGGTCTCAGTTTCTTTATCTGTAAAACTAAACTCAGGGGGGTGGAGCCAAGATGGCTGCGTAGCAGCAGCAACATATCGCAGCTCTCACATAGCCACCCCAAAATACCCATAAAATAGGACTCTAAACCAATCCTAGAACTCCAAAATGCACACAAATATACTTCCCACTAAAGTCAGCTTGGCTACGAGGAACCATATCAGCACTGTGAACTGAAACCAGCCTGGCCTGAAGCTGCGGCTGTGCCCTGGGGGCGGCCAGATGAGAGGAGCAGTGAGCGGATTAGCAGCAGCTGTGAGCAGTGTTGAGAACTAGGTCAGTGGATATTGCGAAATCAGGACAGAAAAGCAGTCCGGCCAAAAGGCCTCCAGAGGGAAAAGCGAAAGGCAGAGGTTTTGCACCCGCCTCCGCATTGCAGCTTCCCGCCCACGGCCTGCAGACAGCAGGGGGACTAAGCAATTGTTCTGAGGCAAGTGCTCTCGCGTTGAGCAGCCTGGATCCAGATTGCCGTCTTGGGCCTCAGTCTTGGAGTCTTCATTATCCAGCGAGCCGGAAGTAAGCAGGAAGGGTCCCAGCACCTTCCTGAGAG
>JAQQSV010004409.1:0-14836 GCA_028646515.1 Pseudochirops corinnae | reverse complement strand
TTCACATTACCTTCTATTTTTTCATTTGTTTGGATCTGTTTAATAGTATCTTGATTTCTCATAAAAGTCATTTGCTTCCATTTGCTCCACTCTAATTCTGAAGGAATTATTCTCTTCAGAAAGCTTTTGAGATTCTTTTTCCATCTGGCACATTTGACTTTTTAAGGCATTCGTCTCCTCATTAGCTTTTTGGGCCTCTTGCCATTTGAGTTAATCTACTTTTAAGATGTTATTTTCTTCAGTCAGGTTATTGACTCTCTTTTCATGATTTTCTTGCATCATTCTCATTTCTCTTCCCAATTTTTCCTGCACTTCTCTTATTTGGTTTTCAAAATCCTTCTTAAGCTCCTCTATGGCCTGTAATCAGTTTCCATTTTTCTTGGAAGCTTTTGGTGCAGGAGTTCTGACTGTGTTGTCTTCCTCCCATTCCATGCTCTGAACCTTTTTGTCCCCAAAAAAGGAATCTAAAGTGGGATTGCTGGACTTGCTTTGCTTCCTTTGTCTGCTCATGTTGCCAGTCAATCACTTGGCTTTTGAGCTCCATAGAAATCTGCTTCCAAAGGGGAGTGCTCTGTCCCAAATCACTGGAGTTTTTGCAGCTGCCGGAGCTATTAGGAGGTCACTGTCTCTGCAGCCCCCACCACCTTTGGCTCACTGGTCATGCACCTCAGGACCACCACCCAAGACCATGATCCCAATCCAGGAAGCTCAAGGCAAGATTACTTAGTCTCTGAATGATTGCTTGGCCCCCGTGAAATCTGCAAGCAGTGAGCTCTGAAGCAGTCACATGGAGGTGGCTGCAGGGCCACCACTTCAGCCACTTGTAGCACTGGGGTAGTCAGCCAGACCCTCTCCCCCAAATTTAGCCAAGTTCCATTAACCTTTCCCTTTGTCCTTGGCTCTTATGGGTTGATAATTCTGGAAACTGTCATAGCTGCTGGTGATCCACTCTCCTGAAAGCTCCAGCTATGTTTTGTCCTTGGTCACTCTTGGGCTATAGCCACAGGTTCATACAGCACTTGTCTGGGCTCCCAGTGCACTATGATGAATCCCTTTCCATCTGCCTGCCAAGCTGCCTTCAGAGGGAACTTTGTCTCTGTGTCTTTTTGTGCATTCTGGAGCTCTAAGATTTGTTTAAAGTCATATTTTATAGGTATTTGAGGTGGTTATGAGGGGAGCTGTGGAGTTTTGCTGCTTCTATGCCACCATCTTGACTCCGCCCCCCTGGAATTCTTCTTATACACTAGCCTCCTGTTTCAGCCAACCCCCTCCTGCCATGTCAGCAACAGGAGACAGAGTTCACGCCCTCTGTTCACACAGGAGATAGAATTCAAACCTTCTGCTTCTTTCACACAGGAGACAGAGTTCACACTCTCTGCCTCTTTCACAGAAGTACTTAGCCCTAAGTCACTAAGGGCCAAGTACCTGCTAAATTAATTACCATTACACCTCCTTTATCAGAAGAAAACAGAACTACCAGCCTTATGGTCTTTAACCTACTTCTTTCCAGGAAGGAATTGATTTCTCTTGGAGAAGAGTGGGTAAGATTCCAGATATCTATCAACATCTACTTGAGAAGTGTATTTAGGCAAACCAAATAGACACACACATCTTACATGGGTACCACATTCACCTTATAATAATAGTGATAATAATAACAGTAACATTTACTTGTGTTAATGTTTACAGAGCACTTTATTGATACCAACAACCTGTGAGATAAGTAGACAATTGAAGTTACTCTGGTCAAACAAAATTATCTAGTCACCTTGTGTGTACTAACATCATGATAGTAATACAATCACCATGTTTATTTCAAGAACATAAGAACATCGTGGGAGTTATTTAAGAAGAAAATTAGTAGATATATCTATTCTTTATCTTATCTGACTTCTACTCAGTCTTTTATATGCAGACCAGAGAGAAGGAGAATATGAAGAGAATAAGAGATCATAGACCCAGAATTGATAACACCCATCAATTCATTCAGAAACTTAATTGTATTGGAAATCCTAGCAATAACAATGAGAGGGGGGGAAAAAGAAATAGAAGGAAGCAGAATAGGGAATGAGGCAATAAAACTATCTCTTTCTGCAGATGATATGATGATATAGTTTGAAAATTCTAAAGATGCAACTAAAAAAACTACTTGAAACAATTAATCATTTTAGCAAAGTAGCAGGATATAAAGTAAATGCACATAAATCATCTGCATTCTTTATATCACAAACAAAACTCTACAATAACTCTATTAAAAATAACTCTAGACAATATAAAATACCTGGGATTACACCTGCCAAAACACATGTACTATATAAATAGAATTATTTTTGAAAAAAACCTTTTTGACAAAATTTTATAGGCAGTTTCTGAGATAATGGTCTCATATTTCAAATACATGAAGAACTTTATCAGATCTATAAGAATGTGAGTCAGGGGGTGGCTAGGTGGCACAGTGAAAAGAGCACTGGCCCTGGAGTCAGGAGGATCTGAGTTCAAATCCAGCCTCAGACACTTAACACTTACTAGCTGTGTGACCTTGGGCAAGTTTCTTAACCCCAATTGCCCTGCCTTACCCCCTCCAAAAAAAAAAGAAGAATATGTGTCAGTCCTCAACTGATAAATGGTCAAAGCATGGCAGTTTTCCAATAAAGAAATCAAAACAATCTATGCCCATATAAAAATGTTCTAAATCATTATTGATGAGAGAAATGCAAATCAAAACAACCTTTAGATATCATTTTAAACCTACCAAATTGGCTAAAATGATTGAAGGGGAAAGCAACACATATTGGAGGGGATGTGAAAAAAAATCGGGACACTAAATCATGACCTTTTCTGATTCAATCCTTTTCTTAAATGATGAATCTAACTATTTTTCCATCTCTTTCCTCTCATCTTTTTCCTTGTGTGTTATTGCTAACATCTGGAGTTCAGTATTAAAGTATTTTATACTTTCTATGAGTATTTGAAATGGAATTTCTTTTTGTATCTCTTCTTGGTTGATTTTGTTGGTAATGCACAAAAATGTTGATAATTTATATGGGTTTAATTTTATATCCTATAACTTTGCTGAAGATGTCAGTTGCTTCCATTATTTTTTCCAGTTGACTCCAGGGTTTCCTAAGTAAATTATCATATCATCTCCAAAAAAAAGTGACAATTTTGTTTCATCTATGCCCATGTTCATTCCCTCTATTTCTTTTTCTTGTCTTCTTGCTATAATTAGCATTTCAAGTACTATGCTGAATATTAATAATGATAATGAATATAATTGCTTTACTCCTGATCTTATTGGGAAGGCCTCTAATTTATCCTCATTGCAGATAATGGTTGTTTGGAGGGTTTGATAAACATCACTTATCACATTAAGGAAGAATCCATTTATTCCCATACTTCCTAGGGTTGTTTTTTTTTTTTAATGTAAATGGGTACAATGTCTTCTCAAAAAACTTTTTCTGTATCATCATTCAGTCAGCCAGAACAAATGTGTGCCAAGAATTGTGCAAAGAAAGGCAAATTATAGTCTTTGCTGTCAAGGAGCTCACAATGGGGGGAAAATATGAATACAACCATGTGTAAACATACTAAATATACTAAATAATTTTGACATAATCAACTGAGGGAAGGTACTAACATCAAGAGGGATTCAGAAAGGCTTCTTGCAAAAAGTGGGATTTTAACTGGGATTTGAATGACACTAGGAGAGCCAGGAGGTAGAAATGAGAAGGGAGAAAATTTCAGACATGTGGAAAAGACAATAAAATTACCTAAAGTATGGAGATGCAGTATCTTGGACAAGGAACAGAAATGATGCCTCTGTCCATGGATCACAAAGAACATAGGGAATAGTAAGGTGTATGAAGACTAGAAAGGAAGAGAGGCAAGTTATGAAAGGCCTAGAAGACCAAACAGAGGACTTTATATTTGAGTTAAAATTTTTAGAGAGCTACTGGGTTTATTGAATAGAAAGATGACACTTGAACTTTTCCTTTAGGTTGATCAATTTGACATCTGAGAGGAGGTTGGATTGGAATAGAAAGGGACTTACGGTAGGCTAGATCACAGTACTCTAGGTACAAGGTGACAAAGTGTTGCATCAGGAAGGTAACAGTGTCAGAAGAGAGAAGAGGACGTATATGAAAGATGTTGCAAAGGTAGAATCAGTAGGACTTGGCAAAAGATTGGATATGGAGGATAACAAAGAATAAGGAGACAAAGATGACACCTATCCCCTGTACCACCTTGTTATGGGAATCTGAAGATCTTCTCTGCCCATAGGCCCTTTGATAGGCTTAAGTGGCTCTGAGAACCTTCCCTAATTTGAAAGTATACTCTGCCCCCTAATAGGCTGAATGTGATCACATGGAGCCTGTGGTGGGAGGCTTGTTCTTCAAGAATGCCCACACCCTATTATTTTGTGATTGGGCAGTGGGTCAAGAGGGTTGTGACATTCTGTGATCCAGGAGAAGGCTATATATGCCCTGATGGTGAGGTTTTTGCTTTGGGGCTCACTTTGGAAAGAGTTGTGTGATTCGGCCAGATGAAACTCTGAGCAGCCATTGAGCCCCCCGGCTTTGAAAACCCAGATGTTGGTGCTTCCCTCTCTGGTAACTGACTAGGTATGGATGTGATGGTCAGACGGTTGGAAGCCCGTCTGCTGATCTGTTTCTTTGACTGCTTGTAACTTCTGCTTGTAACTGTATTCTCTGAAGTTCAGGGTGCTGACTTTTCCCCCTGAACTAGGTAAATGTTACATGTTTGATTGATTAAAGTAAGATTGTTAACCCATTTTGAGTTGCTTTCCTTTAGAAAAGCAGATCTAAGAACCTGTGCTAGCATCCACCCTGGGTATGCTAGGGTGCTTGCTGATACACACCTCCCTATCTAAGCAGAATGAGGGAGAGTAATGGGAAATGCATCTAGGAAAATAGTTTGGAACCAGGTTATGACAGACTTTAAATGACAACATTTCTATTTGATTTTAGAGGCAATAGAGAATCAACGAAGCTTCTCAAGCATTGGAGTGACATGGACAGACTTATGCTTTGAGAATATCAATTTAGCAGCTGTGTGGAGGATGAATTAAAGGGGGAAAGACTTGAGGTGAATTAAAGGGGGGAAAGATCAATGAGGAGACTACTGCAATATTCAGGCAAAAAGTGATGGAGGAGTGAACTAGAGTGGTGGCAAAGAGATCAGAGAGAAGGAACAGATGTAAAAAAATGTTGTGGAGGTAAAAACCAAAAGAGCTTAGCAATGGGTTGAGTCTATAAAAGGGAGGTCTAGACTAGGCCCCTTCTACCTCTAAATCTGCTGGAGCTGTGACATGATGGCCACTGTCATCCAGAACACAGGTCCTCATAAAAGCCCACTTTTGGGTAGTGGGAGATCCTAGAAGCTGGTGTATCAACAGCAGGTGAGGAAGGCACACACCATGTTTCAGTGCCAGACAGAATAGTATTTGGAAGTCAGGAAACAAGCCTTTATTAAGCACTTATTATGTCTCAGGTACTGGGGATTCAAATACAAAGATAATCCCTGACCTCAAGGAGCTTCCACTCTAATTAAGGGAGGAATACAACATACACACACACACACACACACACACACTAAAAGGGGAGTGTGCAGCGGAGAGAATTAAGGTACCTGGCAAGCAGGCATAGTTCTGAAGTTTGGAAACCAGTACCAGAGCCAGAAGAAAAATGAAGACTGGCCAGCCTGCATCACTCCGCAAAATGGAAGCCTGAGGAGGAACTCACTAATGCGAAAAAGAGGCAGAGAGATATTCCAGGATGAGGAAGCCTCAGACCCAGAGAAAAGTTCCAGGATGAGATAGCAACCAAATCCCCAAAGTCAGGATTAGAATCAGGAGTGGAAAGAATCTCTGGACTGGGAGTCAGTGGTCAAGTGACTAGAGTGCTGGAGTTGGAATTGGAAAGACCTGGGCTCAAATCCTGCCTAAAATACTTCTTGGTTTTGGCTACAGGTAAATCACTTAACATCTAGGAGAGCCATCTTCATCTACATCTTTCTCTCTAAAGGGGGAATCGCAATGGCTATTGTAGTCATCTTCTAAGGTTGTTCTAAGACTGCAAACTTTGAAGCCCCATCTGAATGCCAGTGAGAATCACCGGAGGAGGAATGGCCTAGGTTCTAACACAAGATAACATCCGAGTTGAAAGGACCCTTTAAGGTCATCTGATCCAACAATCTCATTTTGCAGAGAAGGCAACTGGAAGTTCAGAGAAGTTAAGTGATCTTGTATGACCTTGACCTAAGTCATACATGTAGTAAATAGCATTAGAACCCAGATGGAAAGCTGTGTAACTATGGGCAAGTGTCTGTCTCTGAGCCTCAATTTCCCCTTGTATAAAATGAGAATGATGTCTGTAATACCTATCTCATAAAGATGCTGCCAAGCACAAATGAGATTGTTTATATAAAGTATTTTTCAAACTTTAAAGCATAACATACATGTCAAGTATTATTATTAAAATAGTCCTAAGAATTAATCCCTTCAAGTCCCAGATAAACTACTACCTTCCACAAGAAGTTTTTCTAGATTGTCCTGAATGCCAGTGGCTTTCCTCCATTGATTATCTCCAGTTTATCCTCTACATATCAGTAATTCAAGAAAGCACCTACTATGTACCAAGCACCATACTAAGTGCTGGGGATACAAATAAGAAAAAGAAATGTACTCTCTGCCCTCAAGGAACTTAACGGAAGAAGACAACACACAAAAAGAAAGCTGGCAACAGGGGTGGGAGGTGAGCAATCTTGCTCCATGGAGTTAAAATCAAACAGAGATGCAGGTGAAGACTGGAGTAAGCTATAAATCCAATTTCTGCCCTCTATAAAGGAAATTTTTGGGAGCAGTTGAGTGTTCCATCCTCCAGCCCTCCAATCAGAGAGGAGACAAGGCTGAAGGAAGGTGGGAAGATGCTGATTATTCAAGTTAACAGCATGATGATGAGGTTAGAAGAGATCAGTTTATCCTGAGAGGGTACAAATCTTATATGTACCTAGCTGTTTGCATGTTTTCTCTTCCATTAAATTGCAAGATCCTTGAGAGCAGATATCATGCTTTTTTGCCTATCCTCAGTGCTTAATACAATGCCAAGTTCATAGTAAGAGTTTAATAAATTATATATATTACGATATCATAATATTATTATAATATAATTATATTATAATAAATCATAAATATTTGTTGATTTGACTTAATGTGTCTGTGCTCAGCATACAAACATTTTTACAAATGCAGCAACTACACCTTTTCAACACTGACCAGTCCCCAGTCTAGCAGTTTCCTCAGGAAAGCTCCATGCTTAAATCATCACCAGTTTAAGGAATGGGGATAGAACCCAAGTGGTTCTCACTTTCATTCGAATCCCCTTTGAATCCTCTAAAAGGTAAGATACCATGAAATCAAGATCCCTAAAAGCAAGATCACAAAATTGAATGTTCTGACCAACTGCACAAGTACTTGAAATCCTTTATTTGTCAAAGGAAGGCTATACATGTCTCATCAATACACACCAACCAGCTTAATCAGAACCCATTCCATAGTCCACACACTTAGCTCATTCAGTTAATATCATCAATGTTCCCTTTCCTGGAAAAAAAAAAAAAAACATATATCATCCTGGCCCCTGCAGAGAAGTCAACTATTGATTTTTATTATAGAAAATCAGACCATGCAAGTTGTACACTTGCATTTAATTGCTGTTGTCAGAATCCCAGTGACCTCAGGAGTAAAGCTAGAGACATCTACAGTGGATAAACAGACAAATCACTGACAGCCACTGATTATTGTGCTAGCAGCATCTGACCTCAATTCAAACTGACTCAGAGTTACCATAGGTGCTGTTTGTAAGAGACGGCTTAAGGATCTAGGGATCAATTATTAAGACTGTGCTCCTTGAACCCAGAATTAACAACAATAATTTAACATAATTTTCTCTGGTAGTTTTGTAAGAGATATGAATTGTATGGAGAAAGACTAAAATGCATGGAGCAGAAGAAGGATAATATGCATACCCTTTGAATTGTTATTGCTGAGGATACATACGCAGGGAGAGGTACATTTTCATATCCTTCTACCGTTGAGATAATTTTGATTATACCATGCAGGAAGTCAACTTACAAATGAGTTCTGTTCCAAATATTTGTATATTATTTCTTTGGGGCACAGAATGCATTTTCCTATAGGAACGAGGGATCATAGAATGTTACAGCTAAGCGAGATCCTAGGGGGAGTCATAAATTCCTTTTCATTGCCCACAAATGAATCCTTTCATTTTACATATGAAGAAACTGAAGCCCAGGGAGAATGACTTAAAGTCATATGGGTAATAAGTAGCTAAGTAAGATCACATGGGTAGCAGTTAGTTGATCCAAGATTCAAATCCAAACTCTCTTACTCCAAATACAGCACTTTCTCTTCTACCTCTCTACCTCACAAAGAACCTCCTCTGATCCATTTTACAAATGAGGAAACTGAGACCCAAAGAGATAAAATTCTATACATTTGCAGTGGAAAAAATATGAAAAACTATACTCCTTCAATACTTGTTATTAAACAAAAATTAATGTTAAGCCGATATTATTAACTTTTTGTGTTGTGGACTCCTTTGACAATCTAATGACAATCTGCACAGTATGGTAAAGTCTGTGGATGCCTTCTTGAAGTATTTCTTTTAATTCACAATTGAAATAATTACCAATTTTCAGGTAGAAGTTATTGAAAATAATGATGTTATTTTTTCCATCCAAGTTAGACCCATGAAATCTGCCCATGGTTAAGAACTTCTGTTTCAAATACATACCATCATAAAATATCTCTTTTTTTCACTTATGTTGTATGCCTATGCTTAAAGAAAAGCAAACATAATTACAGGATGATGAGAAAATAAATTGATAAGAATATTACATTTAAGTTCTGAAGTTCAAAGATGATAACATCTCAAATTTCCAGAAAGAAAATTTCAGAGATAATGTGAATATTATCCCATATCTTCCTTCCCTATTTCAGTCCTATTCCAAGAGAAAACTGCCTGCATTCATTGCCTCTATCTCACTCAGTACTCAATCTCATCACTCAGCTGAAATTGCTCTCCCCCAAATTACCAATTACCTCTCACTTGCCAAATCAAGTGATCTTTTCTCAGTCTTCCTCCTTACTGAGATCCTCGCAATATTTGACACCACTGGCTAGCCTCTCCTTCTCAGGATTTTTATGACACTGTTCAATTGATTTTCTTCCTACCAGTCTGGTCTATCCATCTTATTCTCCTTCAGTGGATCACAGCCTCAACTTCAAGTATAATCCAAGACCCTCTCGTTGGCCTTTTTCTTTTTTTTTTCTTTAACCTCTATCCTATCAGTTTCCCTGGGTTCAATTATTTTCTCTATTCACATGACTCCCAGATATAATCTTTCTGCTGAATTCCAATTCTATAGCACCAACTGCCTATTAGATATTTCCAGTTGAACATAACATAAGGATCTCAAACTCAAAATATCCAAAACAGAACTTAACATTTTCTGCTACACTCACCCTTATGGCTAACTTCCCTATTTTTGTCAAAAACACAACAGTCACCAGATTCAAAACCATGGAGTCATCCTTGACTTTGGACACTCCCTCAACCTTCATACATAATTAGTTACCCAGTTTTGTCAGTTTTATCTCCACAACATCACTTGCATTCATCTACTTCTTACCACTCAAAGATAAACTGCTCTAATTCAAGCCCTCCTCACTTTTTGCCTAGACTATTACAAGATCCTCCTAAATGGGCAGCTTGATTCAGATCTCTCTTTCTAATACAGCTTACAGTCAACTGAAAAGTGATACTTCTTTTTTTTTTACTTATAAGCAACTGATATAGTTTATAAGAAACTAAAAGTCAAAAAATAGAAATAGCTTTTTTTAAAAATAGGGAAAAATCATGTGGAAAACAATCCAGGAAAAAGAAATTGTCTTCCTTATTCTCTCATTGATCACAAGAAGAAAAGGGATACTTCTAAAGCACAGAATTGATAACATCACTCCCCTATTCAAAAAGCTCCAAGGGTGAAATGCAAACTCCTCTATTTACCATTTAACAGCTCCCAAGAAGACCGTGTTTTTCCATACTGTTCATGCCTGATAGACATGATAAAATTGAAAATTATGCTGACTTTTATGACCTGTACTTAATGATTTGTCTCTCATAGTGTTTCTTATGGATCATGCATTCCATAGAGCATGTCTAACTCAGAAGGTTGAATTCCCCCATCCGTGGAACTTATATCTATGATCAATGTCATGATGCCATGATGAGGAATCAGAGGAGACTTTTAATAAAGGAAAACACTTTTAGGCTATGTTTATAAAGATACAACATATCGGATGAGGGAATTTATAGACCCTCTGCCATGTTCAGTCCATGTCTGGAGTACTGTGTTCATTTCTGGGTACCATATTTTAGGAAGGACATCAACAAACTGGGAGGATACCAGAGGCATGTGACCAGGATAGTATGAAATCATACAAGCAAGCATCACTTGAAAAAACTGGAGATATTTTGCCCAGAAACCAGAAGACTTTGGAGAGAAAGGGAGAGATGTGATAGTTGTCAGAAAATATTTTAAATGTTTTTGTCACATAAAACAGGAATTAGACTTCACTGGCTTAGCACCAAAGGGCAAAACGAGGAGCAGTGAAAAGTTGCAAGTAGATATAGTTTGGCTTAATATGAGGAAAATCTTACTAATGATTAGAGGTGAGTCTAAAAGTGAAATTGGATGTGTCAGGAGGTAGTGGGTTCTCTATGACTGGAGGTCTTCAGTACAGGTTGGATAGCCACTTCTCATGGATGTGATAAAAGGTGTTCTTTTTCAAGTACTGAATGGCCTAGAGCAGTGATTCTCAAACTTCTTGATCTCAGGACCCCTTTATATTCTTAAAGATATTGAAGTCCAGCCCCCTCCCACCAAAGAATTTTTATATGTTATATATATTGACATTTACTCCATTAGAAATTAAATCTGATAAATGTTAAAATATTCATTTATTAATTCACTTATAATAATAATAAACCCATTATATATTAGCATAAAATATTTTATGAAAAATGACTATATTTTCCAAAGCAAAAATAATTTTATTAAAAGAATGCCTTTTTTACATTTTTTTTTCTAATCTCCTTAATGTCTAACTTAATAGAAGACAATTAGATTCTCATATCTGTTTCTGCATTCAATTGTTGCAATATGTTGCTTTAGATGAAGAAAACCTGGCCTCACACAGATAACTGAAAAAAGGGAAAAGCATTTTAGGAGTCAAGACATGTCTTAGTATTGTGATAAAAAATAGTTTTGACCTCACAGACCTCCTGTAAGGGTCTCAGGGACCATTTGGGGTCCGTGGACCACAAGTTCAAAATCAACTAAAAGACCTCTGAAGTCCTTTCCAACTGTGAGATTCCATTAATATTTTTTACTCTAGGTACTCACAATTTTGGTAGATAGCATGGTTATTGTTATTCAATCATTCAGTTGTGTCCAACTCTTCATGATCCCTTGAATCATAACACACCAGACCCTTTTACTATCTCTTTTCCTAACTCTCAAAGTCTGTCCAAGCTCATATTCATTGTCTCCATGACACTACCTATCCATCTCATCTTCTGTCATCCTCTTTTCCTTTGGCCTCCAATCTTTCCCAACATCAGGGGCTTCTCCAATGAGTGCCATCTTTTCATTATGTGGTCAAAGTATTTAAACTTCAGCTTCAGCATTTAACGTTCCAGTGAATAGTCTAAATTAATTTCTTTAAGTATTGACTGACTGATTTGATCTCCTTGCTGTCCGAGGGACTCTCAAAAGTCTTTTGTGAAACCACATAGTATCACTTCTGCCACACTCAGTTTTTTTCTTTTTCTTAAGCTTAAATACAAAAAAAGAAACAAATACTAAAACTAAAATAATTCAAAATAAGAAGGAAAAAAACATTGCCATGTATACAGCAGTACACGAGAGAAAATTCAAAATGTACAGCAACAAATTTCCATTTCAAGAAAGTCTAGATCAGCGGTTCTTAACCTGTGGGTTACGTTCAATTTGTAACAATGAAAATACATCCTGCATATCAAATAGATTCATAATAGCAGCAAAATTACAGTTATAAAGTAGCAACCAAAATAATTTTATGGTTGGGGGTCACCACAGCATGAGGAACTGTATTAAAGGGTCACAGCATTAGGAAGGTTGAAAACCACTGGTCTAGATAATAAATACTATGCATTTTGTTGAGAGCTGTCCGTCTTTTTTTTTTTTTTTTTGCTTCCTTGTAAGTTTTCTTTTGTTCTCTGCAATACACTTTTAATTTTGTTCTTTTTTCCCCTTCCTCCCTACCCCTCCCAAAGACTACAGTTAAATATGGAGATGAACGTATGTATGTATATTATATATATATACACATATGTACACATATATACCTATGCAGATATTTGAATGCATACACATATACATGCAAACTTTATAGACATATACACACAAAGATATACATATACACATATGCCTGTATATACATATATTTACACAGGCATATACTTAGATATCGATAATCATAGTCATATACAGTCATATGCATAGTAAGACCATAATATACTTATTAATCTTCTTTCTCTGAGAGTGGATAATCTCTTCCTTTATAAGTCCAAGTTTTTCCATATTTTTCCAAGTCCACCAAATCATCACCCTCCCCTCTAATGACTCCTCCCTTATCTTCTCTCCCCCTCCCCTTAGTATTTTATTTCTTTCTGAATTTAGAAGATTTTTATACTCTTCTAAGTATATATATATATATATATATATATATATATATATATATATGTATGTATGTATGTATTACTCCCTCTTGAACCCATTGCCAATCAAAGTAAGTTTCCAATACAATTAGCCCTCCTCCCCCCTATAATTCCTGTCACTTCTTCCTCTCACCTCTCATTTGTACAAGATAAGTACTCTTTTTACCTGCTCCTATATGGTTTTACTTTTTAAAATCATATCTTACTCAGGTCTGTCCCAATCTTTCTTATGAACTACCCAGTTACTAATAAAAATCTTAGATACACATTTTAGGTTTTATATTTTACATATATAAAAGGCAAACAATCTGTCCTTATTGAGACCCTTGTAATTATTCTTTGGTGTGTACTTTGCATTTCTCTTGGCTCTTATGTGTCAAATATTCTATTAAGTTCAGGTGTTTGTGGGTTTGGGGTTTTTTTTTTTTTTTTTTTTTTTTTTGCTTTTTTTAAACAAAATCCTGAAAGTTTGATAATTCATTAAATGTCCATTTTTTTCACTCAGGATTATGCTTAGCTTTTCTGAGTGTGATATTTTCAGCCAGAACCACATTTCTTTTGCTCTTCAATATATAGTGTTCCAAGACCTACCATCTTTTAGTATTACCACTGCTAGGTCTTGTGTTATTCTAATTGCTGAACCACTATATTTGAATTGTTTTTTTTTTTCTTGGTGCTCATAATATTTTATCCTTGAGCTGGAGGTTTCAGAATTTGACTATGACATTCCTGTGGCTTTTCTTCATAATATCTCTTTCAGGTAGTGATTGGCAGGGTTTTTTTTTTCTATTTTTACTTTCCCCTCTTGTTCTAGTGCTTCAGGACACTTTTCTTTAATTGTTTCTTGTATTATTGTATCAAGATTCTTTTTTTTATCATAGCTTTCAGGTAGTCTGATTATTGTTATGTTTTCTCTTCTTTGTCTGTTCTCCAGATCAGTTGTTTTTCTTATTAAATGTTTTGCATTCTCTTCCATTTTTTTATTCTTTAAATTTTGTTTTATTATTTCTTGATTTCTTATAACTTCACTGGCTTCTCCTTGTCCAATTCTGATTTTCAAGGAGCCATTTTCTTCCTTAAGATTCTGGATCTCCGAGGGGGCGGAGCCAAGATGGCGGCATAGCAGCTGCAACATATCACAGCTCTCACATAGCCACCCTAAAATACCCATAAAGAGGACTCTAAACCAATCCTAGAATTCCAAAACGCACACAAAGATACTTCCCACTAAAGTCAGCTCGGCTACGAGGAATCATATCAGCACTGCGAACCGAAACCAGCCTGGCCTGAAGCCGCGGCTGTGCCCTGGGGGCGGCTGGGTGGGAGGAGCAGAGGAGCCTCTCTGGTGAGTGGATTAGCGGCAGCTGCAAGTGAGGATTGCGAAAGGGGGAGATAAGCAGTCCAGCCAAAAGGTCTCCAGAGCGGAAAAGTGAAAAGCAGAGGTTTTGCACCCGCCTCTGCATTGTAGCTTCCCACCCGCGGCCTGCAGACAGCAGGGGGACTGCGCAATTGTTCTCAGGCCAGTGCTCTCGCATTGAGTGGCCTGGATCCGGATCGTCGTCTTGGGCCTCAGTCTTGGAATCTTCATTATCCGGTCAGGCAGAAGTAAGTAGGAAGAGTTTCCAGCATCTTCCTGAGAGCTATGGCAGCCGGGAGGACGCCAGCGATTTGGGACAGAGCTTTCTCTTCTGCAAGCAGAGCCCCACAGAGATTTAAAAAAAAAAATCAGGGTCTGAAGAACCATGAGTAAGAATAAGCATAAGAAGCAAAGTAAGAACAGCTCCCAAACACTTGATTCCTTCTTTGGGGAAAAGAAAGATCATGGGAGAGAGAGGGAGGAGGAGAGCACAGCCAGAGCACCCCCACCAGGGACTTCCAATAAACATGAAGAATGCCTCAAAGCTAGAGATGAGCTGAAGAAGGATTTTCAAAACCAAATAAGGGAAGTGGAAGAAAAATTGGGAAGAGAAATA
>JAQQSV010004408.1:0-14837 GCA_028646515.1 Pseudochirops corinnae | reverse complement strand
CTACCTGACTATTCTATCATCATCTTGTTCACAAACATATTATTAGAGACTTTGTCAAATATCTTGCTGAATCCCAATATTTTTGGCATTTCCTAAGTTTCGTGCCTCTTATTTGACCAGTAAGGTAGACTTATCAGTCTAACATGACCTCTTCTTTTTTTAAATTTTATTTATTTTATTCTAAACTTAAGAAATAAAATAAGCATTTATATAACATAGTAGAATAGAAAAAAAGATGATTTCACATAAAACTGTAAGTCTATTGTGTACAACTTGCTATTACTTTTAAATATATAATAAAGTTATCATGTAACTTACTTTTTTTTCCTCTCCCCCTCTGTTACTCTAGAGATGGCTACCATTAGACCCAAATATGTATAATGTGTATGTGTATAATCATTCTATACATATTTCTATTTATCAGTTCTTTCTCTGGATGCAGATAGCATCTTCCTTCATAGGTCCTATGTATTAATCTGTTTCCTCTTTTTGTACCATTTCACTTAAATTGTTTATTTTTGGCATATCATGGGGCATATAACTCCTTATAATTGATTTCATTTCTGTTAGTGAACTTAGTAACCCTTTTCATTTTTAATACGAGTGATTTGATTTTTTTCTCTCTCTTTTTAGTCATATTAACCAATGATTTATCTATTTTATTGGTTTTTTTCATAAAACTAATTCCTAGTTTTATTTATTAATTCAATGGTGTTCTACACTCAGTTTTATTAATCTCACTTTTAATTTTTAGGATTTCCAATTTAGTGGTTAGTTGGAGATTCTTACTTCGTTCTTTCTCTAGTGTTTTTAATTGCATATATTCTTTCTTTTATTGATGTAAGTATTTTGAGATACACATCTTCCTCTGATGGCTGCTTTTGCTGTATCACATAGGTTTTGATATGTTGTTTCCCTATTGTCATTCTATTGATCATTTCTATTATGTCCTTAACCTCCTCATTTTTTAATATTTGCCTGTTTAGTCTCCAATTAGTTTTTAATGTTTCCATGGTCCCTTATTAAATATAATTTTATTGCATTATGATCTAAAAAGGATGCTTTTAATATTTCTGCTTTCCTGTTTTGAACTACAAAATTTTTATGCTCTAATATATGGTCAACCTTTTTAAATGTACTATGAACCACTGGGAAAAAGATTTAGGTCAAAAAGATTTAACCTCTTCTTGATAACCTTTCCCAAGTTCTCTTACCTTCCCTATAACTATAAAGAGCAAGCAACACCATCCTCCCAATCCCTCAGGCTCAAGACTTAGAAGTCAACCTTAATTCCTCACTACTGATCACCTCTTATAGCCAACTGTCACCTGGGCCTGTTGATTTCACCTTTGCAGAATCTCTGAAATATTACTCCTTCTCTCCTTTGTCACTACTACCACTCTGGTACAAGCCCTCATCACCTCATGCCTTGATTATTGCAGTAGCCTGCTGGTGGGTCAGCTCAGCTCAAGTCTCTCCCTGCTCTAATCCATCATCCATTCAGCCACCAAAGTAATTTTCCTAAAGCACAGGTCAGAATATCTTCCTACCCCTACTCAATAAATTCCAGTGGCTTTCAATTGCCTCCGGGAACAAATACAAAATAATCTGTTGGGATTCAAAGTCCTTCATAATCTTTGTCCTCCTACCTCCTACCTTTCCAGTCTTCTCATACTTTATTCCCTGCCACTTCCTGATCCAGTGACATCGGCCTCCTTGGCTGTGCCACAAACAAGACATTTCATCTCTTGGCTGTTGAGAGCCAAAATATTTGATTCAGCCCTCGGATATCTCTGGGGAGTCAGCTCTAAACATGATACCTTTGATGATTGCGGCTTTTGCTTTGAAGTCTGATCTCAATTGTATCTTTATGATTGCAGCTGCATTAGGAGATACCTGACGACTAGATCGAAGGTTTTACCCTAAGGCTTTAGTCATCCAAATAACAAATCCTTATTTTATTATAGATTCTGTGCTACTTCCAGGATATAACAGACTAAGATAACAATAAGAAAACTTGAGTCCTGTTCATTTGTCTCATTGTTCTATAAAAACCTTGTCCTAAGAATCAATAAATGGAGTTCTTCCTTGAACTACCCACATGGCCTGGTCCATTCTTATTCACATCTCCGACCATGCTGAGTGCTGGACACTGAACAGCTCATGGCACTTGGCTCCACACATTTTTTTCTGGCTGTTGTCCATGCCTGGAAGGTTCTCCATTTTCAACTTCTGCCTTCCTTGGTTTCCTTTAAAGCCCAACTAAAATCCTCTTTTTTTATAGGACTCCTATCCCAAATCCTTTTAGTTCTAATGTCTTTCCTCTGTTGCTTATTTCCTATTTATCCTGTATATGGCTTGCTTTGTATATATTCATTTACATGTTGTCTCCCTGCGTAGGTTTTCAGTTCCTTGTGGGCAGAGACCGTCTTTTGCCTCTTTTTTCATTCCCAGAGTTTAGTGCAATACCTGACACATAGTAAGTATGTAATAAATGTTTATTGATTGATTGACTGACAACGTCGGTTTTTCTTCTAAGGCAAGAGATGGACTTTCAAATTGCCCGAAATGTAGAGTTTGTGAAGGAGAAATAAAACTGGAAAGTAGGGTAAGAGCCAAAGTAAGATTTTTGCACTTTATCTTTTAGGTAATGGGGAGCCACTGGTGCTTTTTGAGTAAGGAAGTGACAGGCTTAGATCTAGGGTCATCTCCCCTTTCTAACTTTTCTTATGGAACCCCAAACAAAAATAATCCACTGTCTCTAGTCTCTCCCCTCCCCATTCCACCTCCTTTACAGCTCTTCCATGCAAGATTCTTCATGTAACAACTGTTCTATAAATGAATGATTTTTGTGGTAAGTTATCAGATATTGCAAGGAGGAAAAAATATCCTATTCACAGATGTTATGTATTCTTATGAAGTTTATTGAAGAATTTTT
This sequence comes from Pseudochirops corinnae, assembly GCA_028646515.1. Lineage (NCBI taxonomy): Eukaryota > Metazoa > Chordata > Mammalia > Diprotodontia > Pseudocheiridae > Pseudochirops > Pseudochirops corinnae. The sequence continues at coordinate 11,899 of JAQQSV010004408.1, read as the reverse complement.
CTTTATTGCTAGCTGAGATTTTAGGAGGGTTGGAAATGTAGGTAATGTCATTCCTTAGGTCTGTGTCTCAGATTGGGTCCTTACCAGCTTGCTGGGTAGTACAGAGAGTTACAGTCTCAGCTACAGACACTTTGGGGTGTTTCGAGAGTTCCCTAAAAGATTAATGGGAGTAGCAACATGCTACCTGAGAAGCCAGTCCTGAAGTAAGGAAAAGGTGAGGGCTTTTTCAACAGAAAAGGTCTATATGCCAATGGTGTTCAGTTTTCTAGTTCCCAGGGATTCTAGGATAAGTGATTAAGTAAACAGGATGACTGAGGTAGGATTAGAACATTTATCGTTTCTTGTCTCTACTCAAAATCTCTTGAGAAGAGGATATGGAAATCCATCATCTACAGTCTCAGAAACCTGGTGGGAAAAAAAAAAAAGCCTGCTCCATTCAAGTTAAGCTGAGTATTATCAATTAAGTCCTTATTTTGGGAAACGTGGAAAGCACTTTTAACCCTTTTAAGATGTAAGGCAAAATAGTAGAAGGCAAAAAATTGCATAAGTGAGCAAGAAAATAAACAATTGGGAGTAACTATAGACTGGTGCAGTTTTCTTTATCTCTAAATAGCTTGGACACCAACACAAGAAATATCCTTAGGCAGTGTCATTCCGTGAAAAGACCAAAGGGCCTTTGTTTAAGGAGTTAATGGCTTTCTACTGATATATTTTCTAGGAAGTAATGGCAATTCATCCATAAAATAAAGTTTTTGCTATCACAAAAATCCTAAATAACAAATATGTATCTTTAGTATGAAAGGTAGTGTGGCAAGTATAAACCAGAAAACATGGAATGTATTATATTAGTTAGAATTTCGCTTAGACAAGCAGGAAAACCAATTAGAAATAGATTAGCAAAGTAGCATTGATAATAAGTCATGAGGGCCTAAATTAGGGAGGTGAGCATGTTCATGGAGAGGAGATAGGTATAAGATATTGCGGTGGTAGAACTGACTTGGCACATATTTAGATGTGGAAGCTGAGAGAAATGAATTAAAACTTTTCGCCCCTCCATAGATCCCTCTCATGACCTCCCCTTTCCCTACCCTTTCAGCTGAGACTTTTGCTTCACATTCCCCACCCCACCACAAAATAAGGTTATACATTTAGAGATTCCTCTTCTTCACTCCTCATCTCATATTCCCCCTCTGTCTCTTTCTTCATCCCTGTCTCACTTGAAGAGTGAGAGAAGAGAGAAGAGAGCCCTTCTGGTTGCCAAATCAAACCTTTCTACATACAAGAGATTCCATTCTAGCCCATTTTTTTTAGTAAATTGCCTTTCTGTCATTCATTCCTCCCCGTCTATTGACTGTTATCTATTACCTACAAACATGTCTATGTCTCCCCCCATCTTTACAAATCCCGAACTAAAGAAAGGCCCTTATTAATTAATATGTGTATCAATTCCTTAATTATGTTAGATATTATCTTCATCAAAGAATTCTGCTGTCAAGATTTTTCCCAATTATGTGTCTTAAGATTTATTTTGCTTGTGCAGAAGATTTTCAATTTTATGTAACTGAAATAATCCATTTTATCTTTTGCTGTGTCCAGCACAGTAATTTGGCCCAGCAACCAGCTGAATAAAAAGAGAGAGAAGAGAGACAGGGAGACGGGGATGTATTTGATAGTCTGTTTGTTACAGAGCCATCTCATACAGAGCCAAAGATACAAGAAAATCACAGGGCTTATATTCCTTATAGCAGGAGTCCTACGTGAAGGAATGCACAGACCCTTCTTTGGTCCTGACCACTCCCTACCCTAGCCTAAGGCTATTATACATTAAGACTTAAATCCTAGGACCATGTCCGGAGGCACAAACAAACAGGGAGTCACAAACAAGACTTGCAGATTAACTACCCTGAAACTTTCTTTAGTCATTCATAGTTCCAGTGAAAGCATCCACCCAACAAGATTATACTCTTTCTGCATATCTGCCTCATAGAAGAGGGGGAGCGTGAAAGTCTGGTCTACTACAATCTTTCATGAGCATCCTTATCCCTTGTATAGATAAGAATTCTCCCTCTAGTCATAGTTTTAAAAAAAATCTTTTTTCCCTCTATTTTCAAAAATATGACATTTTATATTTGTGTATCTATTTGGAGCTTATTGTGGTTTATTCAATTAGTGTCTGTGGCTACCTTCCAGTTTTCCCAACAGCTTTTGTCAGCTAGAGCAATTTAACCCCATAGTTGTTATCTTGAAGCTTATGGAATATTTTTTCTACTAAATTCAATTGCTTCTGGGTCTTGTTGCATTTCTTTCTTTTTTTTTAAACCAGTACTAAATATTTTTGAAAGTTACTGCTTTTTAATAGAGTACTAGATTATGTACTTCTTGTCTGACTTCTTTTACCTGTTTGAGGTAGCTAAGTAACTCAGTGGATAGTCAGACCTTAGTCATTTAACCTCTCCCTGCCTGCCTCAGTTTCCTGAACCATAAAAAGGAGGAAAATAAATAGTCACTAACTACCCCACAGGGTTGTTATAAGCATTGAGTAAAAGAAATTTGTAAAGATCTCAGCACAATGCCTGACACATATCAAGCATTTCATAATACTTATTTCCTTCCTTTTTTTATTATTTCCATAATGATTCTTGAACTTTAGTTTTTTCAGATGAATTTTGTTATTATTTTATCTAGACCTATAAAATAACTCCTTGGTAGGATGATTGGTATGATATTAAACCTATAAATCAATTCAGGTACTATTATCAATTTAATCATATTGGAATAGCCCAATTATAAGCAATTAATATCTCTTTAATCATTTAGGTCTTCCTTTATTTCTGTAAAAAGTATTTTTAGTTGAATCCATATAAGTCCTAAGTGATAGATTCCGAGAAATTTTTATTCACTTTGTAGTTGTTTTGAAGGGGATCTCTTTCTACTGTGTTTTGTTAATAATATGCAAAAACGCTGAAGGTTTTTATGTTTCTTTTTTGCTTTATATCCTGCTGCTTTTACAGCAGTTATTATTTCAATCAATTTAATTGAATCTATAAGAGTTCTCTGAGTAAACCATTATATCACCTGCAAAAAACTTAAACCATTATAGTCTCTATGTGTTTACCCTAAGATAGTTACCAGACCTGAGGGTCAGTAAGAATCTGCCAAGCTCCATGATGAGATTCTACTGCTGCCAGAGGTTACACTAGCCTGGAGTCAGGAGCTGAGTTCAAATTCAGCCTCAAACACTTGACACTTAACTAGTTGTGTGACCTTGTAAAAGTCATTTAACCCTCATTGCCTTGTCAAAAAAAAAAATAGAGGATAGAGAAGAAGTGCAAAGTGCCTACCTAGGTTCGATCAAGGTAGGTCTTAAAGTCCTGAAACTAAGGCATTGAATGGCAGGCACAATCAGACTGGATCCCATATGTTTATTCATATATGGCAGATTCTGTCTAGACACTGGCCCCCAGCATTATGCCCCTGAAAACACTGCCTGGAAGAGAAAGGTAGTCAGCCAAAAATGTCAGAATGTGTTTGATTGCTGAACATTTCATTACCTATTCTTCTGGCCTGGATCCTTATTAAACTTATTAAGAGTTTCCTGGGCATGATTCTCTGCCTGCTGGAACTTAGAGTATCTTCTTCTGTCGGCTCCTCCCTGCCTTTGCTAACCTTTCTGAAATTAATGAGTAAAATATGAAAAAGGTGCAGGACAGGCCCTTGTCAGACTTGATCCAGATATATGTATGTGTGTTTATTGAGTGGTGAAAAATCCAAGTGAAACTGATGAGGTACAGACTCTGGGAACCCCTTGAACTCTGATTGAATCTTCCCAGTTTGATGAGGCATTTGCCTGAGGCCATCAGTATTTCATTGTAGCTACTCCCAAATCTTTGTTACTAACTTAGCCCTCCTTTGTCCAGCAACTTCCCACCCTTGATCCTCCCAAAATATCTATACCCAAATCTGTTACGCCCTTGAACTGGCCTAGCCCACCATTGTCTGTTGTCTCCAGGTAGCCTCCAGCTACTTCCCACCCTTAATCACTCATTATTGGAGTCTGACCTCATTGACTCATCCTGAAGACCCTCCCCAAACTCCTCTTCTAGACCACTCCTAGATTCCTTCCACAACCTTTCTGTATATCAAACCCATCTTGCTTCCATTAAAGGAGAGAAAGGCTGGAGAATGATCTAACGCAGACTCACTCTGCGTCAGATTATTCTGGCACAAGCAGGCCCAATGCAAGCGTCACAGATACTGAGGCTCCTTAAGAGTCTACCCATTATGGTGAATTTTTAATAAACTTTGCATTTCTTTGGCTGAGAGAAGATTTGAGTTAGGCCTACAGAGGAGCAGAGGCCCTTCCTGGATAAAGACCAGGAGAGCAGTGATGACACATCTCCCACTACCTTGGAACCACCAAAAACTTTCAGACTCCTAGAACTAGCTCTGAAAATAGCAGCATAAAAAAAGCCTGAAGCTTGGGAGAGTATCTCCCCACTTCCAAGGGAACAGAGCCCAACTTTAACATGAAGTTCAAAGTAAAGAAATAGACTGGAAAAAATGAACAAACAACAAAGAAAGAATGAAAGAACAGTGATCACAAAAATTGTCTATGATGGTGGGGGAGGGTGGAGGATCAAGACCCAAAATCAGAAGGAAAAAACACAATGAAAACAGATACAAGCAATGATGAAAATTACACACCAGCCAAACTCTTGAAAGAATTAAAGAGATAAGAATGGTAGAGGGGAAAAAATGGAAAAATAAACGAGGGTGATACAAGAAAATTATGAAAAGAAAATTAACAGCTTGGTAAAAGAGGCACAAAAAATACCAAAGAAAATAACACCTTAAAAAACAGAATTGGCCAAATGGAAAACAAGGCACCAAAAATTCACTAAGGAAAAGAACTCCTTAAAAAGCAAAATTGGCCAAATAGTAAAAAGGTACAAAAAGTCCCTAAAGAATAATCCCTTAAAAATTAGAATTGAGCAAATAGAAGCTAATGACTTCATGTGACATAAAGAAACAATAAAACAAAGCCAAAAGAATGAAAAAAATTATAAGAAAATGGGAAATATTTCATTGGAAAAACAAGTGAACTAGAAAATAGATTAAAGAGAGGGCATTTTAGAATTATTGGACTACCTGAAAGGCATAATTAAAAAATAGCTTAGACATCATATTTCAAGAAATTATAAAGGAAAACCGCTGCAATATCTTTGATCCACAAGGTAAAATAAATATTTAAAGAATCTACTGATTACCTCCCAAAAAAGACTGCAAAAATTAAAACTCCCAGAAGTGCTATAGCCAAATTTCAGAGCTCCCAGGTCAAGGAAAAATTATTGCAAGCAGCCAGAAAAAAAACTTCAAATATCATGGAAACACAGTAGGAATCACACAAGATTTAGCAGTTTTCATATTAAAGAAGCTGAGGGCTGAGAATATGATTTTACAGAAGGCAGAGGAGCTAAAATTACAACCAAGAATAACTATCCAGCAAAACCAAATATAATCATTCAAAGAGAGAAAGGATATTTAAAGAAATAGAGGACCTTCAAGCATTTCTGATGAAAAGACCAGAGTTGAATAGAAAATTTGACAGTTGAACACAAGATTCAAGAGAAGTATAAAACAATAAACATGAAAGAGAAATCCTAAGAGACTCAATAAGCATAACATGTGTACATTCAAATATGGGAAGATGACACCTGTAATTCCTAAGAATTTTATCATTAGAGGCAGTTAGAAGTTTAGTTTAAGAAGTTAGAAATCTAACATTATTAAGCCAGTTAGAAGGAGTCTATATACATAGGTGTGGATATGAGTTGATTATGTTAGAGTGATCTCAAAAAACTGAAGGAGTGAGAAAGAAGCATGCACTAGAAAGAGTGGGAAGGGAAAGGAAGAATGGGAGAAATTCTCTCATGTAAAAGAGGCATGCATGGAAGAGCTTTTACCAATGATGGAAAAACTTATGGGGATGGTGGGCCATACTTGAACCTCACTTTCATCAAAATTGGTTCAAGGATATATACATATATACATATATACATATATATATATACACACACACACACACACACACACACACAGTGTGGATATATGTATATGTACACAGTGTATATATATATATATATATATATATATATATATATATATTATATATGTGTGTGTGTGTGTATATATATATATACACATATACACTCAATTGGGTATAGAAATCTATCTAATCTAATCTATCCCAGCAGAAAAGAAGGAAGGGAAGGGGGTAAGAGAAATCAGAGGGGGTGATAAAGGAGAAGGCAGATTAAGTAAAGCAGTGGCCAAAAGTAAAATAGACTTTTTGAGGAGGGACAGGGTAAAAAGAGAGCAAGAAAGAGGATAAACAGAAAAAAAAGAGGTTAGAGAGAAATTCAGTTAATTATCATTACTGCAAATGGAAATACAATTAATTCATCCATAAAACAGGAAGCAGAATGGATTAGAAACCAGAATATTTTGTTTATAAGAAACATACTTGAAACAGAAAGACACAAAGATGTTGGGGGCCAGTAGACAAGACCTGGTCAATGTTTTACAATATCTTATCAGAACATTTTATGGCTGGTCAACTTCCCTGAATACCATTCTCTGGAATGCTTTATCTCCCTGAAGCATCCTGTGGCTTATTTACCTACTTCCATATATACTCATGCCCTTGCATTCAATAAACGAGACTTGATCAGAAAGCCTGTCTTGTCTCCATTCTTCGTGTTTCTTGTCCCCCGTCCCTCTTTCTTTTCTAGGGTCCACGTTGTGCCCCGCAGGCCGGGGCACAAAGAGAGTTAAAATAAGGATCGGGAACACAATCTATTATGTTTTAGCTGAGGTGAAAGGGTAGGGGTAAAAATCCTGATTTCAGACAAAGAGAAAGCAAAAAGAGACAATTAAAAGATATAATCAGGAAAACTACTTTTTGCTAAAAGTATCATAAACAATGAAGTATTAAAAATATTACAGGTTTCTCTGATAAAGCCTTCATTTCTCAAATATACAAGAAACTGAGTCAAATTTATAAAAATAAGATCCATTCCCTAATTGACAAATGGTCAAAGGTTATGAACAGATAGCTTTCAGACAAAGCAATCAAAGCTAACTATAGTCATGTGGGGGAAAAATGCTCTAAATCACTCCACTAATTAGAGACATGCAAATTAAAAGAACTCTGAAATACCACCTCGTATCTATAAAATTGATATGGCAGAAAAGGAAAATGACAAGTGTTGGAGAGAATGTGAAGAAATAGGAACACTAATGCACCATTAGTGGAGTCATGAACTGGTCTAACCATTCTGGAGAACAATTTGGAACTATACCCAAAGAGCTATAAAACTGTGCATGCCCTTTGACCCAGCAATACCACTATTAGGTCGTATGCCAGAGAGTTAAAGAAAGATGAAAAGAATCTATACATACAAAAATATTTATAGCAGCTCTCTTTGTAGTGGCCAATAAAAAAAAAAAAAGGAACATTGAGAGGATGTTCATTAATTGAGGAGTAGCTGAGTGTGAGATGCGATTGTGATAGTATACTATTTTGCCACAAGAAATGATGGACAGGATGCTTTCAGAAAAACTGTGAATAGAACTAAGAAATTATTGTAGATAGTAGTAATATTATTTTAATTATGATGAACTGTGAAAGACTTACCTGGTCTGATCAATAAAATGATCCAAGACAATTCTGAAGGACTTATGATGAAAAACTCTATCCATTTCCGGAGAGATAAATGACTAACTCTGAAAGCAAATTCAAATATAATTTTTTCACTTCATTTTTCTTTCTTTTTTTTTACAACATGGCTAATATGGAAATATGTTTTACATGATTTCACACGTATAATTGATAGATTGCTTTCTCGATGAGTGGGGAAAGAGCTGAACAAAGGCAGAGAATTTGGAACTCAAAAAAATGTTAAATGTTAAGAAAGAAAAAAAAAAAGAAAAGAAACATTTACTAAAACTGGATTCAATGCCAAACTTCATTTTAAAGAACTATAAAATCATAGAGTGGTTGGTCCGGAAGGGCCGTAGAGGCCATCTGGTTTGTAGATCACCAGTAAGGGTTTCTTCTTGGTGTTGTTCAGTCGTTTTTTGGTTGTGTCCATCTCTTCATGACCCCATTTGGAGTGGTCTGCCATTTCCTTCACTGGTTCATTTTATAGATGAGGAAACCGAGGCAAACAGAGAGGCTAAGTAATAGAGTCACAGCTAGTAAGAAAGAGTCTGAGTTCAGATTTGAACTCAGGAAGATGAGTCTTACTGAATCCCGACCCAGGACTCTATCTACTGCACCAGCACACTATTCTACTTCTCAAGATTTCTCTTATATCAAAATAGCACAGAATAACAATAAAGATTAAAGGATTTTATAAGCATTTCTTTTAGAGCCGGAGGGAAGCAGTGTGGTACAATGGAAGGAACACTGAATTTAGATGTGAGGATCTTGATTCAAATGCTGGTCCTACTTCCTCACACCTCATTTATTCTCTCTAGGACTCAGTTTCCTCATCTGTAAATGAGGAAGTTGTTTTAGATGTTTGTAAGGGTCCTTTCTAGTTCTAAATCTTTTTTTCTATGAGGATCATGAGATCTCCTCCCTTCCTTTTACTGATGAGGAGACTAAGACCTGCAGAAGTAAAGGGATTTATTGTTCAGACATTTTAGTTATATCTAACTCTTCATGACCCCATTTGGGATTTTCTTGGCAAAGATACTGCATTAGTTTGCCATTTCCTTCTCCAGCTCATTTTACAGATGAGGAAACTGAGGCAAACAGGGTTAAATGACTTGCCCAGGATCATATAGCTAGAAAGTGCCTGAGACCAAACTTGAATTCAAGAAGAGATATCTTCCCAACTCCAGGCCTGGTACTCCGTGCACTTCACCACCTAGCTGTCCAAGATTACACAGGCAGCAAAAAGCCAGAATTTTCACCAATGCTATATGATTCCCAAACCAGTCCCATTTCCATGCTTACACAGCTCCAGCACAGAGAAGAACCTGAGGACATGCCATAGAGAAAAAATGTGAACCTAAAAAAATAATAGAACGTTCATTTTTTGTTCTAGGTTACCAAGTCAACTAGGGTCAAGCAGCGAACTGCTTCAGTCTCTGGATTTTTAATTCATAGCATCCTTTCCCCAGAAGATGAAATGACTGAGTTCTTCACTCAACTAATGATCTAGGCCATATCACTTCTATTAGGTGGAAGTCTGTCACTTACTGGGATTTCCCTCCCACTTTTCTGAATTTAGACTAGTTCTCTCAGTCTAGCAATGCTGCCAATCATCACTCACTTCCTTAAACCATTATAATATAATGTGACTTTTTATTTCTTTACTAAGATACTATTTTCAGAACCAATTCAGATGAAAGATAAGATTTTTCTTAAAGAATAGCTACCAAAAGTGGCCCCCTGAGGCCCTTGTGCTCCAGACAATGGGGTCATGAGATGCTTACTTGGAAGTTAAATAATGTTGTTTTCCTCCCTTCCACTAATAAATGGTTGTAATATAACATTTTGCTAATAAAAAGGTCTCCATAATGCTATATTAAAAGAAAAAGGTGACAGCAAGTATTTTTTTTATTCACCACAAAGCTAGGAGAGGAATTTATTTCAAAGATTTTCCTCTCAGTGTTTTAATTATTTCAAATAATCCTCAGAAATTAAAGACTTCTCTTTTCCATCATGTCAGCACTTAAATATCTGACAACTAGAATCATTCACCACTGGCTTCTTATTCACCTGAGGGAAAAACAGGACTATTGTAATGTGGTTTGTGACTTGGATTTGCTGCCTGTCACTATCCTGCCTTACTGATCATCCCTCAATGAAGTTAGAAAAACCACCTATTGACAACAGGAATGCTTTTAAGAATTTGCTTAGGCATTGTACCTTAGTTTCCCTTCATCCCTGATATGGCCTGTTCACCAAGATTTTGTCAAAGAAAAATATTTAATACCAATATTGTATTCTATAATTTAGGCTCATTTACCAGAAACAATTTTATTTAATTTATCATTAACTACTTATTATCTATCTATACATATATGTATATATGTAGGTACGTATACTCTTACTTCATATGATATACGCCATTTCTAGTTTAGAAAGAAAGCCAAACTGGCATAGTTCTCCATGCCCTCCGACATGACTTTCAGTCCCCAAGAAGGGTATAGTCCAAGCTGCCCCACTGGGGACCCAACTGGCCAACACAAAAACAATTACTATTTATACTCACTCTGAGCCACCTGGGCCCAAATGACCACTAAGTAGTGCTTGGTCTGGGACCTATTGTTGGCCAATCAATGAGAGCCTGAGTGAATTGGGTTTAAGGTGTGGGTTCAAGAAAGAAATCTAGCCTGTAAATGCAAAGATATCTTGCTAGGTTTCAACCATCAAAATTTACCTTCCTTTGGGCAGAACACCCACAGGTGCATGATACCCCTTATGGAAAGAGGGAGACGAAGGAGAAAAGGGAGAAGAGAGGAGGGGTGGGTAGGAGAGGAGAAAAAGGAACTGAGTTGCCCAACTGGAAAAAAAAATAGAGATCATTCCTTGACTTACTTCTTAACCAGGCTTAGTCACTGAATGGACATTGCCTCAGTCAAACTGAAAATTCAGAAAGACCTTAGCTTTGGACTAAGCTTGGGCTAAGGTCTCCCACAGCATCCTGGGCCATCTCCAGTTGTCCTGATCCATATCTTGCCACTGGACCCAAATGGCTTCAGAGAAGAAAATGAGGCTGGTCACCTTGCACAGTCCTCCCTCACTCAAATCCAATTCACTTGCAAGTCAAGGCATCATTTTCCTGATGTCATGGACCCCTTAGAGAAGGACAAACAACAATAACCACGTAATACTTATAGGAATTTTGAATGAGCAAAAATACAATTTGGATTAGCATTGCATAATTTGTTGAGTAACTAAGTTGCCATCCCATTCCTCTTGGACCACTCCCTTCCAGAAATTGCTGGGGTACCTCCTAGATATTGATGTCTTGAATCTCAATTGAATAGGAAGCTTTAAGAGCTCCATTTGTGAAATGGAAGTGAGTGCTTCTCATGGGGTAGACCCTAGTGTGTTCACTTCAGAGAATAAAGAAAAGACATTTTTCTTTAATACATTCACCTAATGAAAGTACTTTTTTACCCTTTCATTTACACTTGTCACTTTTTTTGGTCTCTCTATTAACTTTTGTTTATTTTTAGTTTACATCATTCATTTCCACAAGATTTTAAGTTACAAATTTTCTCACCGTCTTTCCCCTAACCACCATCTCAAAACAGCAATCCCACAGTATATCCCCTCCCCCAATCTGCTCTATCCTATATCCTCCCCCATCACCCCTCTGACTTTCCAGTAGGACAAGATGGATTTCCCTACCCCAGTGCCTATATATCTTATTACTCAGTTGCATGTAAATAATACTAATAATAATAATATACATATATATATATTATTTTTTAATTTGCTTTTAGAACTTTAAATTCTAGATTCTTTCCCTTCCTCCCTCATCACCCACACCCACTGGAAAGACAAGCAATTCAATATAGGCCATACATATGTAGTTACGCAGACCATCTCCACAATGGACATATTGTGAAAGACTGACTATATTTCCCTCCTTCCTATCCCACCCCCACTTGTTCTATTCTCTACTTTGTCCCTGTCCCTTTACAGAAGTGTGTGCTTCTAACAATCCTCCACCCCCAACCTGCCCTCCCCTCCATCATCCCTGCTCTCATCTCCTTCTCCCCTACTCTCCTGTAGGGCAAGATACCCAATTTAGAGTGTATATCATTCCTTCCCTAAGCCAAATTCAATGAGAGTAAGGTTGACCCATTCCCT
>JAQQSV010004407.1:0-14837 GCA_028646515.1 Pseudochirops corinnae | reverse complement strand
CATCCTGCCCTACTGAAAAGTCAGAGGGGTGAGGGGGGAAGACATAGGAGAGAATAGCTTGGGGGAGGGGATGGCTGTTTTGGGGCCATGGGGGGAAAGATGGGGAGAAAATATGTAACTCAAAATCTTCTGGAAATGAATGATGCAAACTAAAATAAAATTTAAAAAAAAGAGAGAAGAAAAGCAATCAGCAAAACTGCACTACTGAACTAATTTGTGCACACACACACACACACCCTATACATATACAATGTCCTACACATTTGTCACTCATCTCTGCAAAGTAAGGGGAGGTGTCCACTTATATCTCTTCTGTGGGTCCATGCTTGTTCTTTGTAATTCTGAACATGAATTTTCGCCTCTTTTGTGATTGATCTTTCCATTTGAATTATTGTAATAATTTTTTCTTGCCTTTGCTTATTTTCTTTGCATCAGTACATGTACATCTTTCCATGTTTCTCTGTGTCCATCATATTCATCTTTTCTTATAGTATAGAAATATCCCATTAAACCCATATACCACAAATTGTTTAGCCTTTCTACAATGAATATGCATGTGCTTTGTTTCCATTTCTTTACTATCAAGAAAACTGCCACTATACATACTTTGTACAAAGCATACATGTATACTTTGGGGATTTGCTTTTAATTTACCTTTGTGGGGATAAATGCTTAGTGGTGGAATATCTGGGTCAAGGAACATGAACATTTTAGTCACATTATTTGCATAATTCCAAATTGCTTTCCAAAATGCTGATAATAATTCATAGCTCCAACAATGATGCATTATGGTGCCTGTATTTTACACAAATCTTCCAACACTGACTAACCCCATCTTTCATTATCTTTGTCAATTTTCTGACTGTGAGTTTTGGTATGCATTTATGCCATTACAACTGATTTGGTACATTCTTTTATAATGCTATTAATAATTTGCATCCATTTTGTTCATATATTTTGACTGTTAAGAGAATGCATGTGCTTTGTTTCCAGTTCTTTACTATCAAGAAAACTGCCACTATACATACTTTGTACAAAGCATACATGTATACTTTGGGGATTCTTGAGGGCCAGCCAGAGCTGCTGAGGGGCTGCTGAGGGAGTGTTGAGGATTTTAGAGGGCCAGCAGAAACTTCTGCTGAAGGCTTCTGAGGTCCAGCCTGGAGCTTCCAGAGGAAGCATGAATGTGGTGTCAGTACTTCATCTTTTTGTGGCTTTGTTAAGCCTTTACTTCCTGGGAAGAGAGACTGTGAAGGATTTAAGGTGGACTGGACACTGTGAGCTTCAGCATGGAAGAGAAACTTCATGTAGAGTTAGACAAGGAACTGGGAGCCTTTGAATTCAGGTGACAGTTTGGTGAATCCAGATAGGAGCTGGGACCATGGAAAGGGATCCAGGGAAGCTGAAAGCCTGCCCTGAGTCAAGATGGAAAGACCTCTCTGTGGGTACAGAGTAGTGATGAAATTGTGATTTACTTGTGACTTAGGGGTGGATGACCTGTGTACTTCCCACTCCCCCTTAAGGGGGTACTGAGTAGTGACTGATGATTGAATAGTGACTGATGACTGAATAGTGACTTGTAACTTAATTGCAACCCATGGGTGGAGGACTCTGACTTTTTGTACTTTATGATTGAATGATTGAGTTACTAAGTGATTTATTGACTAAATGATTGTACTTTGTTCAAAACTATGTGACCACTTTGGTGAAAACTATGTGGCCATTTTAGTGATAAGTTGTTGAATTGTGACATAGTAAATGCTGTATTTTGATTTTCTGTGATAAGTTATAAGATTATGAATGCTGTATCTTGATTTTTTTTAATGTTTTTGCTCTGATTTATTATTGAATTAATAGAGTGTTTGCTGTACTATGTAATCAGAACCTTAAAAGCTGTTCACAGCAGCATTCTTCTGGAAAGCTGCTCTTGATTGGCTTTAAACCCATTAGACCACTTCCTTTCTTTTTACAGATGCCTCAGGGAATTTTTTGTTTTTTGCTTTTTTGTGTTTTTGTTTTGTTTTGTTTTGTTTTTCGTTTTTTGTGAAGAAGCTTTTCAATATCATGTAATCAAAGTAATCTATTTTATCTTTTTGAAACAGTCTCAGTCCCTTGTTTCAGATGAACTATTTTCAGCCATGCCTCTCCAATCTTGATTTCTCAGTTGAGTCTTTTAATCTAAGTGTAAAACTTTACATTTATCTATATTAAATTTCAAGGTCTATTTTTTTTTTTAATTCTAAGTTGGTCCTGTAATGTATCATCTTACTTTCCCTTTGTATCATCCACGCATTTGATAAGAACACTCTCTTTCTTTATCCATGTCATTACTAGAAGCACATGATAGCACAGAACTAAACATTGATTCCCTGTGGTTATCCACTGGAGACTTCTTTTCTGAGTGGTCATTGAAGTCTTAATGACTTCTCTTTGAGTCTAACCATCAACCAGTTTCAAATTTACTTAGTTATACTGTTGTCTCACACATGTATTTCTGTTATTTTTTTTTTAAAGACTATCAGAAGAGATTGTCAAATGATTTGCTAACATCTAGGTTAATTATTTCTGAATCATCCTCATAGATCTAGCCCTCAGATAAACCTACTACAAAGGAATCGAGATTCATCTAGCATGACTTCTACCTGATAAAATCACTCTGGCCCTTTGTGATTACCAATTAAAATTCTTGTGTCAACTAACCCACCTTTTAATAATATATTCAAGTCTTTTGCCAGGATCAAAGTCTAACTTATCAGTTGATACTTTGCAGACAGCATTCACTTTCCCTCTTAAAGAAAAAAAGATCAGTAAAATATTTGACCTTCAAACTTATTTTAGCTCTCTCATTCCCTGAAATCCTACAGTGATTACTGACAGTAGCTAAGATATAGGTGATATAGTGAATAGAGTGCTGAACCTGGAATCAGAAAGATCTGAGTTCCAAAAGACCGTAAACTAAGTCACTTAACCTCTGTTACTCTCAGTTTTTTCAACTGAAAAATGGGGAAAATTATAGCACTTCCTCTGCCCTCAGAGTTGTTGTTTCAAGATCAAATGAAATAGTACACATAAAGCTTATATAGCACAGGGTCTAGTACATAGTAGGTAGTCTAGTACATAGTAGGTACATAATAAATAATTATCCCTTTCCTAAACAATTAGATCTTTAGTTTGTCATTTGTTTCCTATCATAGAAATAAGTCTGCCCGATGTAGTTTACACTAGATTTTTTTTCACCCTTAAAATGCAAACAAAACAGAACAAAAACAAAAAAACAAAAACAAACCAAAAAACAAAAAACAAACCTGTTCCCCATACTTAATTGTTCTAAGAGAGTAAAGCACTAACAATTAACATAGTTTCCTGGTTACCTATATAGATAAAATGTATACAGTAGATATCATCTTGCCTCTCAGGCTTGGTACCTACTTATGAACTGAGCTCTAACATGAGGAAAACAGAGTCAGGAAAGCTATTCCCAACTGAATCAACACTAGATCTTTGCTGAAAGATCCTTTTCAATTGTACTGTTAAATATGCGGTTTCAGTTCATTACAATCCCAATGTTCAGTCCGAGGACTTGTTGGAGTTAGGTATGATGAGCTGAATTAATTAAAGACAGATAGGTAGTCTCTTGATACCTGCCTACATATTTCCAATCTCAACTCCCTATTAGACAATTTTATATGCCTTTTCTACTCCGTAGATACTTTTCCTTGGAAGAGAAAAGCAAAAGAGGGTCTAGTAGGTTGGCTGTTCATCTATTGAATTTAATTATTAAGTGTCTGCTTGGTGAAAGGCATTATGGTGGATGCTATAGAGGAAAAAATTATTCAATATTCAAATTGACTATATTCTAATAAGGGGGCATACACAGCATTAACATGTATAAATTAGTATAATGTACACAAAGTTAAATGTAAGGTATTGTTTATTTTTTTTTATTTTTAATTGATTTGTTTATTTACTTTTAATTTACATGATTCAGTTCCAGAGTCCCTTGAGTTTCAAGTTTTCTTCCCTCCCTCTCTCCCCCCACCCCCCATGGTGGCATGCAGTCAAGTATAGAATATGCAAATACTTTCATGTTGGACATTAGTCTGATTGTATAGAAGGGTTGTAACCAATGGAGTGGACAATAGGAAAAGGAAACAAAACCAAACATGGAAAAGAGCAATAGCATGTAGATTGCTGCAGTCTCCATTTAAACTCTGCTCTTTCTAGATCTTTCTCTGAATGTACGTATCTCCTTCCATCCTGAGACTTGGAGAGTTGTCTTATAGCTGTGCATTGCTAAGAGTCCAGTTTATCAAGGTTGGTGGTAACAATTACGATGCGTCTGTGATTGTGTAAAAGTTTTTCCTGGTTCTGCTCTTCTCACTTAGCATCAATAAATGTAAGGTATTGTTGAAGAAAGGAACACTAAAAGCTAAAGGGATCAGGAAAAGATCTAACTTATAGAAAATACATGTTATTCAAACTTTAAAGAGAGCTAAATGCTTTCTGGTTACTAAATGGTTAGCAAGGAGAATAGTGTATGCTTATGAGTAGCTCCTTATTGTTTCTATGATAAAATATAAATGCCAAAGGAAGGAGAATAAGCTCTATAATGTCATTCACAAACTGGTCCCAGGCTACCTTTCTAGCCTTATTATACATTATTCCCTTTCATGCATTCTATTATCTAGCCAAACAGTCCTTCTTGTTCCTCAACAACAATATTCCCATCTCTGTACCTTTGCACTAGCCTGTCCTAGGCTTGGAAACACTCCCAACTCAACTCTTTTTATTATAATCTCTTTTTTCCTTCAAGGATTGATACTGTCTGGTTTGTTTCATTCCCCCAAATGCTAGTTTGTTTCCTCCCTAAATTACTTTTTTTTTAAATTTTATTTTTATTTGTAGTTATCAATGTACATATTATCTCTCCCAATGGAACACAAACTTCTTGAGAGTTGGATTATTTAATTTTTATCTTTATATCCCAAGTGCCAGCACAGTGCCTTGTTAATAAATAGATCTTCAATAGTTGATTGGTGCACTTCAATAATTCAGCTACCTGATGTTTTAAAAGTGTGAAAACTCCCTACACTCATGCTAATTGCATCTCTTCTATGACTTACTGGAAAGTCTCTGAGAGTTTATATGGCGGAAAAATTCATTATCCTTTATCCAATATAGTTGTGAACCTCTCAGAACTTAACTATTCTGGTCTTTAGCATTTCCTAAAGTAGTCTGAGAACTCCTTAATCATAAGAATGATAATAAGAATAAATAGTCTTTTTTCATATATTTATGTCATCCAAAATATTTAAAAGTAAGGATGTTGCTTACACTTAATAAAATTACAACCATAAACAAAGCCAAAATTTTACCAAAGATAAATATGCAGGAGAGAACTCAATGCACCAAATATGGTATGAACACAAACTATCCAATTGATTAGATGCTTGCAGAAAACCACAGAAAATGACAAAATCAATTCACCAATTGGCTTTGCAGTGCTTTTCTTTAAACCCAGCCAGCCAGGCAATTAGAGATTTACTTGGTATTTTTATGTTCATCATTTAAGGAAGCATTAGTTTCCTTTCTCAAGCAGATGGTTAAAAAAAAAAATAAATGGACTGAGGTTCACCAAGGTTAGCTTCCTAGAAACACAGTCAATTGATGTAAAGGAATAGGCTAGCTTAAATCTTTTGAATTGAACAGAAAGGGAAATCCTCAAGAACTGAAATTTGGTTATAGGTTTCTGTGGCTAAGGGATTCCTTAACTGAATTTTAATGTGTTGATCCACCATTATTGTTTAAATTGTGTTCACCTCATTGTCTTTATTTGTAGGACAGTGATTTATGCCTGAAGTCAGATGGAAGCAAATTCCAATTTATAATTCCTCATAGGCTTTCCTGTGTGTTTTAATAAGAAAAATGAAGGGAAAGCCTATGGTAACTATTTGGATTCTCAGATTTAAAAAAAATTGTGAAGGATATGAAAGTTGTTTCACTAAATTATTCATTGATTAAATTTAATCAGTAAAATTATACAACTTGCTGGTAGTTTTACTGATTTTTCTCCTTCACTTAAGGTACTTTACACTCATTTTAAAGGATTAACATCATCAGATTAATTTATCTTGTTTAGGCCCCATCATCAAGGTCAAAACTGGCTAAAATTGTGTTCCTTTAATTAATTACTTTGGGGAACTCCACTGACCATCCCAGTTGTCTTCTCTTGATGCTGTCTTTAATTGTAAGAGAACAGCCTGCTTGCCCTCCATAAATTTAACAGTGGAAAAGAGAATGTCTTATCTGACCTGTGTAGCTCACTTCATGCCTAACACAGTGTTCTACACAAACTAGACACATTAAGTGTTTCATTGAGTTGAGTTGATTTTTTGTTCTAAGATAATTCCCTAGTTAAATAATGATAAACATGTCCAATGCAGAATTCATTATATTTCCACCAAAACCATCCCTCTTCTAGACTTCTCTATTAATATTAAGAACATTATTATTCTTCTAGTAACCCAGGATCACAGCTTCTTTGTCATCCTCAACTTCTCACTTTCAGTCACCCCTCATATTCAATATGATTTTAAGTCTTGTAAATTCTATCTTCACAGCATCTCCTGTATCAATTTACCTTCTCTTTATTCATATGATTACCACCCTGATTCAGAAACTCAATGCCTCTCACGTGCACTGTTTCAACAGCTTTCTACTTGATCTCCCTGCCTCAATTAACTCTCTCCTCCAATTCATCTTTCACATGGCTGCCAAAATGATTGTCTTAAAACACAGGTAGAACCATATTCTCTATTAAATAAACTCCAATTGCCTCCTATTACTTCTAGGATAAACTTTCTTTGGTACTTAAAGCTTTTCACAACTTGCTACCTCCCTATCTTCTTCCACGTGATTTCTTTCCATACAATCTATATACAATCCTGCCATAATGGTCTAATTCCTCTTCTTCATATATGTCATTCGGTTCCATATTTCAGTATTTTTGTTATGGAAGTCTCCCAAGCTTTAAATATTTTCCCTCTTCATTTCTGCCTCATAGAATTCCTGGCTTCCTCAAGACTTAGCACAAATGTCATCATCTGTAAGAAAGCCTTAACCTATCCTTCCATATGCTACTGTATTTCTCTTTAAGGTTACCTTTACCTACTCAGTATGCATTTTGCATATACTTACCATCTCCCCCATAAAAAATTTAGGCTCATTGAAAGCAAAGTCCATTTTCACTTTTTCTTTGTGTTGCTTCCATGGATTCAATGGATTACCAAGTATACTAATATATTTAGTTATTCTTTTGCTTACAAATTTTTATTATGAGAACATACCCATTCCATGCTATTTGAAAAATCTGCTTCCTGGAAACAGTTTGTAAGATGAAAATAATTATAATAAAACACACTATTTCCATTCATATAAATGGAGAGATTATGGAGCCTAACTGTAACTTAGAAATTCACCCTTTTGTTTACCCACATATACTTAAATAACAAATATCTAAGTAGCTATTGTGTTACTAGCATTTACAGAGTGGGGGAAAGATGAAGTGCTATTATTGAAGTAGTCAGGGAGGAAGACAGAGTGGGTCTCAAGTGAAGGATGAAGTAAAGTATGAAAGTGAGTGAAAGTGAGTGGAATGTTAAAGGAAACCTGAGAAGTAGTGATCCACTCATGATCCTCTATGATTTGGTCAATGCAATGCCTTCATTTTATTTAGAAGCAACTATATTCCTTTTGTAAAGAAAGATTTGAAATTCCTCGGGTAGAGAGTTGGAGCTCTTCTTGTGTAATGACAGAAGCTTCTTATTTTTTTTCCTCTGGTATCAGAGGAATTAATTACCAGAAGACAGCATCAGAGGCATTCATTTCATGAATGTTTTACCTGCACTATGCCCTGTACTCTTTTGCATATACCTGTAACTTTACAAGTTTTGCATTCTATGCAGAAGAATTTATTTCTAGCTCCAAAAAATGGTCCAAATACTGAAAAAAATTAGTATTTGCTTATATTTTCTATTAATACAAAACTCTACAAAATGTAAGTCAAGTGTTATAATGTATTGGGCTTATTCATTCCCAAGTCAAGCATCTTTAATTTCATCATGACTGGCACTCCTTCCATTGATTCAGATGGCTTTCTCTCTATTGCTTACTAGAAATTTGACTCCTCTACTTCACCTTAACCTTCTGGTTACTTTTTCCTTTTTGACTCTGGTGATAGATCTCTCTTGATTATTCTGTCTGACTGCTCCTCAATCTCCTTTGCTGGTTCTAGGTGTCACAGTGGATAGAATGTGGGACCTGGAGTCAAAAAGATACATTCTTCTTGAGTTCAAATCTGACCCCAGAAACCTACTAGCTGTGTAACTAGCTGTGGGGTTACTTAACCTTGTTTTCCTCAGTTTCTATCTCTATATACATCTATAAAATGACCTAGAGAAGGAAATGGCAAACCATTCCAGTATCTATGACAAGAAAACCCCAAATGGGGTCACAAAGAGTCAGACATGACTGAAATGACTGAAAACAACAACAAAATGTCCACATCATTGTCTCCCAAGGCTTTATACTGGACCCTCTTCTGGTTTTTTCTTTATACTATCTCAATTGGTGGTCTTATCAGCTTCCATTGATTCAATTAACAACTTCATGCCAATGATCTTAGAGTGATATATCCAACTCCAGTCTTACATTACAAACATCCTTTTGGACCTTTCAACTGGATGTCTCACAGTCATCTAAAACTCAGTATGTCTAAAAGAAAACCAACTATATCTGTTGTAAAGAAAAATGAGTGAGTGAGATCATTAATCTTTTTAAGTAGAGTTTAATAAGCTGGTAACTGAAAGGGGTCAAGCTTACCCAAATCAGGCAGCCCTGAGATGCATTTCCTCAGGGCTTATATAGACAAAAGTCACACTATAACTGTTACCAGAGAGAAACTACAACTTAGTCAGTTGCTATGCAAGCAGGGAAAATACAGAAGCCAAAAGGTAGCAATCAGTTCATTTCCTAACAATTGTTGGCCAGCAATCAGTCTGTTGCCCAACTGGAAAGTTCACAAGTCTATTTTGAGAACTAAACCAAAAAGGGGGGCTATGGGCTCCAGGTAGAAGGTTTGGGCAGGTTTACTTGACAGGTTTGTTGCCTAGGCAGGCTTTGTTGGGTTTGGGCAGGTTTCCTAGGCAAACTTACCCATGATGGGGGAAGATGGAGGGGTCCTCCCAAAATGGGGGTTATAACATATTTCCTTCCACTTTCTAAAACCTTCCATCTTCAAAATTTCCCTATTCCTTTTTAAAGAATCCTCCTAGGCTCCCAGACTTTATCATATAATCCTTTACTTCTCACTTTCATTCTCTCCAGGCTTCTAGTCTGTTGCCAAATCTTGTTTGATCTACCTTCATAACACCTCTTGTAATATCTTATGGTATTGTCCACCCTGGCCTATGTTCAGTTCCTTGAATACAACACTCTTATCTTTCATATCTGACTCTGCATAGTATATTTACCATCCTTACAATACTCTGTCCCCTCACTTTGGCCTCTCAGTTTCCTTTAAGCCTCAGCTCATATCCCACATGCAGGAAGTCTTTCCCTTTAGTCCCTTCCCCTTTCATATGACCTTGCATCTGCTCTGTATATATCACGCACATACCTAGTTATTTACAGATTACCTCCCATTAGAATGTATATAATCTCCTTGACAGAAGAAACTGTTATACCTTTCTTTGTATCTTGAGAGTTTAACCAGAGATGCTTTTTGAATGATTGATCAGCTAGGGAGGCCACAAGATTATGAGATCATAGGAAAAGATTAGAAATAGGAATTGGAAAATATCTCAGAGGTTGAACAATCAAACCACCAAGAAACTAAGGCCCAGGGAAGGTGCTGACAAGTCACTTTGGCATGATGCATAGAATGCTAGACTAGGAATCAAAAAGGTTCCATTTCTGCCTCTCTCATCTACTAGCTTATGTTACACTAAGTCAATTAAACTTTATCGGCCTCAGTTTCTTATGAAAAATTATATAGTTGAACTCAATGGCCTCTGTTATCCTTTACAATTCTCGTTCTACAATCCTGTGGTCTTCCATAATGGCTTATACAAGTTCACATTGGTATTTATTATCAGAGGCAGGATTTGGACTCTATTCCTCTGACTCCAAAGTCAGCACTCTTTCCAGGGCTTCAAGAGTTTCTGTGGCCAAGAAATTCATCACAATCTGGTGAAGTGGCCAACTTATTGAAAAAATTTTTTTCTGAAATTAGCTAGACACCTAGACACTTCATCCCCAGGTCTATATTTTCATCCTTAATCTTACTAGGTGTCTTAGTGAGACTTGCCAGGTCTGCACTTACTTGTATAATCATATACCAACTTTAGACTACCTTTACAATACGATTGTGAACAAAATAGGCCAATATCAAAGTACCAATAAAGAAATGAGGATTCAAAGAAAGTAGTTAGCTTAAAATGTAGACCTGAGTGTGAAGAAAATAGGGAAACTATTTAAATATAAAGAAAGAGAGAGAAGGAAGGAAGGAAGGAAGGAAGAAAGGAAAGAAGGAAAAAAGGAAGGAAGGAAGGAAGGAAGGAAGGAAGGAAGGAAGGAAGGAAGGAAGGAAGGAAGGAAATAGAGAAAGAAAGAAAAGTGTTCTCCTCGAGTAAAATTGGGATGCAAAACATATTCAAGAATAATTTTTTCTTTAATAAATATGGCATGTTATACCCAAAATGATGATATATTAGTATATTGGAATGGAGACTAATACAAGAAAATGCAAAGATATTTCATAGAGATATTGGGAAAAAGTCAGTGTAAATTTGAGGACTGAATAAAATGTTCATGGATATGTACATATTTTAATATTTCTATAGCTCAAATATTATATGATATCATACAATTCCAAAACATCTATCCCTAATATGTAATTAATCAATTTTTAAAACATTGACTTTATTTTAAATTTAAAAAAATATTACTTAATTTTCACTCAGATGGTAAAAATACCCTTAGCTGACCTTTGACCTGCAAATTCATTATTTGAAAATGATCTCTTTGATGTAATTATATATCTGCAAGAGTAAAAAATATTTTAAATTATAATATTTTTTACTGAATTAATGACATATTATTGTGTCCTTTAGATATAGCCTTGATATTTCTTTAATTTTAACTTTTGTAGTATATTACTATTATTGAGTTCTTAAGTTGTGGTTGATAACCAATATTTTTGTCATCACAAATAGTTGTACAGATTTGATAAAATATGAAGTTTAATATTTTGTCATTTCCAAGATGCCAGTAAGAAGTCATTGATCCCAAAACAACAATAATAATATCTTCTTTCAAGTTCTCATCCTAATCTAAAATTGTAGTTGTTTAAAGACATAGGTATTATTAAAATTCTAGTAAGATAGCAGTTGTAGCATAAGTCTGAAGAGTTAAAAAATAGGTCAGATTGCTTGAGAGAAAACACAATTGAATGACTTTGTAAAAGGTACTGGAGGTTTGACCCAGCAATACCACATCTAGGACTGTATTCAAAAGAGATCATACAAGTGAAAAGGACCCATATGTACAAAATATTTATAGCAGCTCTTTTTGTGGTGGCAAAGAATTGGAAATCAAGGGGATACTCATCAATTGGGTAATAGCTAAACAAGTTGTGGCATATGAATGTAATGAAATAGTATTGTGCTATAGCAGACAGACTTCATAATAACCTGAAAATACTTATATAAACTGATACTGAGTGAGGGAAGCAGAACCAGGAGAACATTGTACACAATTACAGGCACATCTTATCTGTGATGACTGACTTTGATAGACTGAGCTCTGCTCAGCAATGCAAGGTTATAAGACAACTCCAAAGGACTCATGATGGAAAAGACTATCCTGATCCAGAGGAAGAATTACAGAGTCTGAATGGAGATTGAAGCAAACTACTTGCTCTTTTTATTTTTTGTGTTGTTTTGTTTCTTCTTCCTCATTATTCATCTCGTTGGTTATAATTTTTCTTTTCTTTACTAATGTTTAATGTGAAGGTATATATAGAACCTATATCAGATTGCATGCTGCCATGGGGTAGGGAGGAGAGAGGGAGAAAATTTGGAACTCAAAAGCTTGTGGAACCAAATGTCATAAAGCGATAGTAAATTATCTTTTTTTAAGTATGTAGGCTATCAGTAGCAGCATAGAAAAACAATTACAAATTCATGGATTGTGTATATCCTATCTTATGACCCCCTCTCTGTGCCACTCCCCTAACACACTGTAATGTTAAGAGAATTTGAAGATCCTCCCTGCCTCTTAATAGGCCCATGTGACCTTCTTTGAGCTCTGGCCCAGACCACAGCTGAGTAATATATAGCTCAGTGTGTTGGGAGAGTTTACCCAACAGAGCATGAGCAGAGAGTAGAAAGTCAGACAGAGAGAGTGAGGCAGAGCTGAGGCAGAACAGCTAGCAAGGGTGAGAGAGGGGCATTTTGCCTAAGGGAGCTTGTCTAGGGGGAGACCTGATGGAGGGAAGGCTTGGTGATGGCAGTGCTTCCTGCATTGTTAATGTGTACCAAATTCTTTATTACCATGGTGGACTTGGCATTCTGGTGTATGAATAAATACCTAGGTTTTGTCTTCAAAGAAGAGAGTCTGTTATATCTTGTGATTCAAACCTGGAAATATGGCTGTATATTCATAGCAGCCACTGTGGGTATCACATTGGTGATACACACACACACACACACACACACACACATCGTGTTCACAGAGATATGATTATTGATATCTAAATTATGAAATCTTTGGCACTCCCTCCTAAAATGAAAACTCATAAACAACCATTGGTGTGCTTCCCATTAACAGTCAGGCCAAAGACACAGTTAGCTCAATAAGTTATTCACTGAGATGGTTTATAGTAAAAACATCTATTATAAAACATTACTCTTACAAATCTGTAGCATACTCTCCCACCAATATACAGCTTCTTCTGGGACAATGGACATAAACGTCAGGTATAAGGGAAAACCATAAAACGAAACCAACTCATAACTCCAGGTAGTATAAGATCAAGATATCCTTTTTATCTTTGTGCTTTCCTACAAAAGACTTATCCATCATTTCGGCTGGGCAGGTTATTTAGTTAGGCTCCCAGTGTCCTCTTGAGCCTATAACCTTCTCTTCTTTGCTACCAGAAACTGCTCAATCACTCAGGTGATTCTCTTTGTAGATGTGTCCTCTTGGAATGTATGCCTCTACCCCCTGCTAAATGATATGTCTCTCTAAAGGTGAATTGCTCCCCATTAAAACTACATGACCAATGTGTGGATGTGTGGGTACATCAGGGCAGAAGGTGGGGAGACTTGGAGAGGAAGAAATTTGTTGCTTCTCCTCATCATAGGTAGCTCATATATAGTTTGCCATAGGTCTCACTCTCCAACTAATGGAACTTATCAGACCTGAGCTATTTAAAACCACCAACAGCAGCGTCTAATTTGATTTCAGCCAACTAATTTGTTGTTGTTGTTGTTTTTTCTATTTTTGACTCAATCAGAGAAGTTTTTAGACTCCATAAAGAGATCAGGGCATACAGACAATCTCTACAATTAGTTTAACATCTTGAAATTGTAGTCTGACCCTTTTGTGACTATATCACTAAAGGTAGGGAACAAGAACTACTTAACATTATGATTCATAAACCTTTTCCTACAGATATTAGTGAAAAACTTAAAGGTACCGCATTTTGCAATTATGATGGAATTTCAGAAGTCTTCCATTTCCAATCAAGTGATATGCATATATATATATATATATATATATATATATATATATATATATATTGACTCTAATCAACAGAGAATGCAGTGCTTGAATAAGTAATTAGTTTTTGAAAATAGAATTGTAAGCCTACCCACAAATGAGGTATTTTTCCTGCTCTGCTATGAAACCTACTCTAATATACCATCAGTGTGTTGAGGTGATGCTAGGTCAATTGAGCATGCCCTTTAGTAGATCCCATCAAGATGGAAAAGCATATAAATACACACACACACACACACACACAAGCAAACAAAACAAAACAAAGCAAAAAACCCTTTGAGATCTGGAATAGTAATAAACTGTATGTCTGTCTTCTAAGGACCAGTCTATTTAAGCTTAAAAAGCCATTCTCCATATGTCCTATAATGTGAAAAAAATTCAGTCACAACCTATTATAGACCTATTTACTCAGTTGTAAAATAGTTGTGATAAGCTCTGGTAGAGTGAGTATCCACACAGTCATATAATAGATTTTTGAAGTATGGAGACCATGAAAAAGCAGCTGAAACAATTGCTTTTATTTTTAAGTGTCATTTTCTTTTGTCCATGTTTATTTTATTTCATTCCAACTATTTTCTCAAGAGCATTCCCTCAACACATTGAACAGATTTCCACTGTAGTTAAGGAAAATTGAAATAACTTCAACAAGCCTTACTAAGAATACAAAAGTGATAAAACATAAGTAATAATGGAGTAATGAAGTCAGTTAGTTAATATTACTAAGTGTTGAAAGGGACATTTTACTTTCCTTAGTCTCAATTATTTATGTATTCTAACCCTAGCTATGTGGACAAAAAGGAAGTCAAGTATAATTGGTTCTCTACTGTGTACTTATGAAATACCCATAACCAAAGAAATAAATAAGCTTCAAGTAATTCTGAAAGTATACTTGGATTTCAATAATACCATTAACATAAATTAGTTATTATTAAAAAGGAAATTTATTATAAAAGTAGCGAATTGATGAACAATAAATTTCAATCTAACCATTATGT
>JAQQSV010004406.1:0-14837 GCA_028646515.1 Pseudochirops corinnae | reverse complement strand
AAGTCTGTCTCCTTCCCATTTCTTATAGCACAATAGTATTCCATTACATTCATATACCATAGCTTGTTCAGCCATTCCCCAATTGATGGGCATCCCCTATATTTCCAGTTTTTTGCAACCACAAAGAGAGCTGCAATAAATAACCCATTACATGTTAAATATTTTTTCAGAAAAAAAAAAACTATATTTTCCAAAACGACAAAAATTAGTGAGAAGAGTAGCATGGTTTTACATATTTTTGCACAGTTCTTTAATATCTAGTTTAATAGACAAATGGATTCTCCTATTTGCTTCTACTTTCAATCTGTTGTGATGTTGTTTTAGCTGAAGTGTATGAAGAAAATTTGGCCTCAGACAGATAGGTTGTTAGAAATGGTAGAAATATTTTAATAGGCAGATAATATCTCAGTATCGTTATGAACATAGTTTGGACCTCAAGGACCCTCTGAAGGGGTCTCTGGGACCTGCATGGTTCCTCACACCACACTTTGAGAACCACTCTGTTGGGGAGAGGGGGACAAGGACCTGTACATTTCTTGCTGTATAGGGTTCCCAGTAAGGAACTTCTACCAATGCAGGTTAGCACCTTCTCTACTTAATAGGTTGAGAGAGTTGCCCAAAGGAATGAAAAGTTAAGTGATTTAAAAGTTAAGTGATCAGAGTCACATATCCAGTATGAGTCAGAGGCAAGAACCCAGGTCTTTTTGACTATGAGGACAGCTCCCTGTCCATTACACTACATTGCTTCTCCTATCTGAGCTAAATCCCATAGTCCCATGCTTCTTTCCCACTGAACCTTAAGAAAATCACTTTAAAAAACTCCTCCAAAATTTTTGAACGGCTTGAAGTTGCCAATATTTTTTAATATATTCAATTAATGGTTTATTACTCTTCCTTAGTCCCAATGTCAATGTAGTAACAGTCCTCTACATATGTCCGAAGATTAAAAGGGATTCAGCCTTGAAGCTTCAATATTTACCTAAAAGAGATTTCCCTCATACATTAGCATCTTTATCCAATCAAGTTCTCACTCTTACCCCACCCACTATGTTCCCATAATCAATTTCTATTTGCTCCTAATCAATACAAAAGATTTGAAATTGGTTCTTAAATTCACATTGGCCAAGAAAAGTTAATGTTTCCTTCCATCGTACCTAACAAATGAGAGGTAAAATTATGGTAGGCTCCAGTATACAGGTAATTAGTTCTACAGTTAATCATTCCTGCAAAGACTATTCCTGCTGGGTCACCATACACATGGGCAGCTGGATGACTCAGTGGATAGAGTGCTGGGCCTAGGGTCAGGAAGATCCTTCTTCCTGAGTTCAATTCTGGCTGGAGACACTAACTATAATAACCCTGGGCAAGTCACTTAACCGTGTTTGCCTCAATTTCCTCATCTGTAAAATGAGTTGAGAAGGAAATGGCAAACCATTCCAGTACTTTTCCCCAAAAACACCCAAATGGGGTCATGAAGAGATAGATAGGACTGAAAACACTCAACAGCAAAAACCCTTAAGGCGCTTCCAAGCTAGTGAGGGAAAACAGTATACAAATGGAAAATGTAAAGGTAGAGAGAGTAAGTACCCATTCCTATACCTAATGGAGAAGAGAAAGATATCTAAAAAGGAGTGTAGCTCAGTAAGAATGAAGAAATGATTATCCTGAACCCCCTCCTTAGATAGAGGTTTTGAAGCTCAGGGCTACTCCTTCCAGAAGCACAAAGGGTCCTAACGAGGTAAAACATGAACAGTTCTTTGTTTTGCTTTGCTTTGAGTTTTTGAAAGTTACATACTGAATTGACCATAGAGATGCACAGACTCAACTACAATCCTCTTCCTCTGCTACACAATGTATATGGAAATGTTTGTTCCTTAAGTTCAGAACGAAAAAAAATTAACTACACAAGAGGAAGAGACCTTCTCCTGGACCAGCCCTTCTCTGGGAGACAACCCCTCCCTGGGACACCTGGCCCTGGGCCTCTTATCTGCCAGTCCTTCCTCATTCTCAGCCTCTGCCAGCACTCCCTCCAGTCAGGGGTACATCTGTCTCTGCCTCTGGCACTCTGTCTCACTCCATCCGTTTCTGTGTCTGGATTTCTGAGCATAAGTGGTTCTGTTTGCCGCTTTTTATCCGTCATCAGACCTCCCCACACCAATTAGACAGCTCTTCAGAAATACCTGTTCTTAACACTGCCTCTTCTGTGGGTCACTGCCAATGCAGAGAGAAATGAGGTATAAGATCACTGGTGATCAAATGTGTATTCCCTACTCCCCGCCCTGGCAGGTCGCGCCGTTTATCAATTGGAATTTCCACTGTGGGGGTGTCCTGCTATCCAATGGCTGGGTCCTCACAGCAGCTCACTGCAACCACTGGAACTTTTGAGTGCTCTTGCGAAAACACAACATCAGTCGTCAGTAGCCCTATCAGCAAATAGTCAGGATGGAGCGCCGGGTTCCCTACCCCAACTACAACTACAGGACCACCAACAATGACCTCCTGTTGCTCTACCTGGAGAAGCCAGTGAAGCTGACCCACCAAGTTCAACCCATTCAGCTGGCAAAAGACTGTGTTAATCCTGGCACAACTTGCCTGGTTTCTGGCTGGGGTACTGTGTCCAGTCCTTTTGCCAAATATTCCAGAGCCCTCCAGTGCCTGAAGATCCCATCTGAGGAAGACTGTAAAAATGCTTACCGAAAAGCTATCACTACTGGCACAGTCTGTGCTGGGGAAGTGGAAGATGGGAAGGACTCGTGCCAGGGTGACTCTGGAGGCCCCTTGGTGTGCAATGGGGTCCTGCAGGGTCTGGTGTCTTGGGGCATGGAACACTTCCCCCTGCCCAGGTATCCTGGTGTCTATACCAACCTGTGCCATTATCGCTCCTGGATACTAAATGAAATGCAAAAGAAGAATTGAAGAATTGACAAGCTCCCCTCACAGCCCCAGGATTGCCCAGTCCAACCTGTCCCCAGTCCCACCCTCAGGAACAAGTGGCCTGAAACTACCATCCCACACCCTACAAAGAAACCTCCCCCTTTTCCAAGGACAGGACTTGGTTGTCCTGACTTGCCAAGCATGGACATAGGTTTCCTAGACCCATCTCTAGTCTGGATTTGGATACATGGAAAGGGGATCAAAAGGATTTAGAGATGGAAAGGCTTTTAGGCCCTGAAATAGCAGGTTTGGAAAGGACCTTTTAGAAAGACCTTATAAGTATAAGGCTTATACCCAAATTTTTATGAATGGGGAAACTGAGGGTAAAAGTGCCCGCCTAATGTCACATAGCTAGGATGTCACAATTCAGCACAATTCAGTGTTCTCTCCCTGATCCTGGGGTCTGAAGGCAGATCCATCCCCAACCTCCCAGGACTCCAGCTCCTTTCATGAATCCACTGCCTTGCTCAGGTATCCAGAGTGAAAGGTAATTTAGCAGGTCCCTCTTGGTCCCTCCTTCCCCAACAGTCTTAGATGAATAAAACCTATGGGACTTGCTTTGTGACTGGAAAAAAAAAAACATTAACTAAAAAAAAAAAAGATGTAAACTCTTTGAGGGGAGGAACTGTTTCACTTTTGTATTTTTTTTTAGGTTTTCCTATTCTGACCTTAACAAAAACTATCCAAAGATTAATAGGAGTCCTTAGTTCTACCAAAATGAGTGTCTTCACCTACATGAATTCCACATGAAACTGTGAATCTCTCCACTACAGTTTGTTGTTCCTTTCATGTACATAACAAATTCTACACACACAGCTTTTAGGCTGAATGCAGAGGACACACTATTATCCTCAGATTCCCCCTCTTTGTATCCAGTTCCAAAGCAGTACAGGGTCTAAATGTGAACCACAAACTTAGGTGAACTTAGATAAACTCTGTGCTTAAGTTGCCAACTGCTTTCCCCAAAGGTTTAGCAGCCAGAAACAAATAAAACAAAGGGAAACCTCAGACCACTGCAGCCTAGAAGCCTTATCTTACTGCTCATTTCTATTCTAGACCATGATTCCTAAAGGAGATAATATTTTTAAAGCACTTAGCACAATGCTTGGCTCATGATAGGTGTTTCCATGTTGTTTTTCAGTCATGTCCAACTCTTCATGACCCCATTTGGGATTTTCTTGGCAAAGATTCTGGAGTGGTTTGTCATTTCCTTCTCTGGTTCATTTTACAGATGAAGGATTAAGGCAAACAGGGTTAAGTGACTTGCCCAGGGTCACATAGTTACTAAAATCTGAGGCCAGATTTTAATTCAGGAAAAGGAATCTCCCTGACTTCAGGCCTGGCCCTCTATCCACTGAGACACAGCTGACAATTATATACTAGCAAAAGGTGTACTGCAAACCTACCTAAAATACTTCCTCTTACCTGAACTAGGTGCAGATAGAGTAGGTATATGGCTCTAGTTACATTCCTTTGACTGAAACACATTGATAATAAGAAGGGGATGGGTTGATAAGGAATACAAAAATGCTCCCGAATAAGAAAGGTTCTATGTGGAAGGGGTCTTCAATAGTATCACGTGTGGCTGCTGAGGACAATGAAAATGAAGGTCATTGGATTTAGTTTAGTTTTACAACTAGAAATTACTTGAGAACAATTAGCTATTCTACAAAATGGAAGAAGTCTTATACAAATGACATTCTCCTGCAAGAAAATTTGAGAGCAAAAGGAAGGGAAAAAATATGACAGTTGTTAGAAGGGACAACCAATTCCTACAAAAGCCTATTTTTTAAAATGTTGAAACCCTTAGGCATATTTGAAGTTAGAGAGGAGACAGCAGAGTGAGAAAGATAGGTATAAAAACACTGACTTTTTGTTCATTGCAGGACACAGAGTAGCATAATTGGCAATGTTTTCAACTCTTAGCACTAGTTTTTTTTCTATCTCCCTCCTATGCCTTCAAGATTTTCTGATCTGTCCTCTCTTTTTCAAAATTCTCCTCCATTAGTCTTTATTACTCAACAAGATTTTCCCATGAGCCTTTGCAAATGTTCAAACAGAAAAATCAATAATAACTCTAAATTCACTCACAAAAATGGTATGAGTGCTAGGGGACATTTCAGGGTGCTCTCTGGAGAGCCTTGTTGTATTGACTGACTTGTTTTAAAAGTAATAAAGTATTCATTTTAATTACAAGATTCCCTTACAAGGGACATTGCTAAGCTGAGGGTAGTGTAGATTGTAGAAGATGGCCAGAGGAGTAAAATATCTCAAGATCATGCCATATGAGCTTCAGCTGAAATAATTGGGAATAGGGAGCACAGTACCTAGCACATAGTAGGTTGCTTATTAAATGCTGGTTGAATTGATTTAACCTTGATGGGTCATGAAAGCTGTCTTCAAGCATTAGAAAAGTCATCATGTGGTAAAGAGATTAGACTTTCTCTACTTTTCTCTAGAGAGCAGAAGTAGGAACCATAGGTAGAAGTTGTGGGGAGGAAAAACTCCTAACTAAAACTATCCAAAAAATGGAGAGGGCTGCCTTAGGAGGTAGTGAGTTTCTCTTTTTCTAGAGATCTTCAAGGCAATATGTGAAAGCAAGGTGGTACAGTGGATAGAACACTAGACCCCAAGTCAGGAAGACCTAAATTCAAATCCAGCCTCAGATAGACAGATAATAAATATTAGCTGTGGGACCCTGGAAAAGTCACTTAACCACTGATTCAGTAAAATCAGGATAATCATGGCACCTTCCTCCCAAAATTGTTGTGAAGATAAAATGAGATCATATCTGTAGCGTGTTTTGCAAAATTTAAATAAATAAATGCTAATAAACTAGGTGGTAGTAATAGTAGTAATAGCAGTAGTATATGACTACTTGTTGAGTATATTTAGAGAGGATTGTTTAAATATCAGTTGGACTTTGAAGTTTCTTCTAATTCTTTGTTGTTCAGTCCTTTTTTCAGTTGTGTCCAACTCTTCATGACCCCCATTTGGGGTTTTCCTGGCAAAGATACTGGAGTGGTTAGCCATTTCCTTCTCCAGCCCATTTGACAGATGAGGAAACTGGGGCAAACAAGGTTAAGTGACTTACTCAGGATCACACAACTAATAAGTGTCTGAGGTCATATTTGAAGTCTGGAAGATGAGTCTTCCTAACTCCAGACCTGGAATTCTATCCATTGAGCTACCTAGCTGCCCCTTCTTCTAGTTCTAAGACTCTGTTATTCTCTGCAGAATAGAAGACTTAAGTTTTAATAGGACAACATTGGGTATCATTCCAATGAGTCACCTGTATGAGAGCTATGATCACATATTTAACCCCTGTCTCAAAGCCCATTGACAGGCGACTCTCTCCTGATAGATGGAAGTGAATACCCTGCCCTACATGAATGCAGGACAGAGTTGTTAAGAGGCAGGAGAACTTCATTTCTCTGTCAATCATTTTTGGGGTCCTTCAAGGCCAGTCCCTTAATCCCCTTTGGGATCATCAAGCTTTGAATCACTTCGGGTGCTTCTGGCTTCCAGTTTTGAGAGAGGTCAAGGTCATGGAAGAGGTAAAGCCCATTTCGGGTTGCTGAAGGATAAGACTATTAGCCTTAGAAAAACCAGCAGTCTCTTTTACGTCCTTATTCCCAGCTTGCTATGGTAAGACTTTGGGGAGCTTCCCTTTGGGTCAGATTCAAAACTCTGTCTCTTGTTTGAGCTGTTATCTTGCTCTCAGAGAGGCCCTTCATTTTGTATTGTCTGATATATATAGTCTCCTATGTTGTCCACTCTGACTTCTGTTTTACTATAATTTGGATAAATGGGTTCTTTGTTGTTTGCTATGTGTGTTCATTGTAGAACTGGTATTTGGTGGAAAAGGGGTCAAGCCCTGGCTATAGAGCTTGGGATCCCTCTTCCCTTCAAAAATTGACAAAGAAATGAGAAGTTAGATGCAACCTGATCATAACCAATGATATTTAAGGGAACAGATAGATATACTTCTAGCCTGGCAACCCCTCTCTTTAAGGAAAGCAGAGAAGCCTCTAACCCCAACTTCATACTTCTCCTCTTGGCAGGAATGAAAATCTCCCTTGGAGAAAGGTGAGGGAAAGAAGAAGCTAGAGATGTTTATTTTGCCTTGCTTTGAGCCATACGAGGATAGCCCTCACTACAGATGGGCCCTCATTCTCTCTTCTGCTACATAATAAATAGTCAAGCCTAGCTAACCACACAAAAAATACTAAGTGGATGAAGAATATCAGTGCCCAGATTGATACAGTTGCATAGACAACCCATATATAGCATTTGTCCATCAGGTAATAGCTGCATTTGTGAACATTGTGCACAGAGCATCAGCATGCTCAGATAAAGCAAATTCTGCAAGTTTCCCACATGGGAGAGGTTGGAGAACCTGCCCTCAGGAATGTCATGCTGTTGTATAGAAGTGCCTTGGAGAAACTTGGACACATATAGACATTTTGTTACTGATTCCAGTATACTATCCACATGTTTAACTTTTTCAGTTGACTGCATAGCAGGAAATGGGATGTCTTCAAAAGGTGCTAGGGCCTAGTGACAAAGACAGTTTTTCTCTTTTTCAGTTGCTCTCTTTAGGTTTGACTCCTTCACTGCGAGTGTCTGGTGAGAGATGCAGCTGTGAAGGGAGATGCCTGGGTCCTCCTTCCTCTCTGAGACTGACATATAACCTCATAAAATGGGACTTCACCCTTTGTTTCTGCATTTCTTCTTTTCTATTGTAGTGGAGGAATTGCAAACTCCAACCTAACACGTTCTGAAAGGTCAGAAGAATCATAAAAGAGTCAGAAAGGTCACCCCAGCATCCTAGCATCCACATTATGTAGCCAGTTCAACATCAATGCCCCAAAGAACAAGGAATGACTTTCAGGACTGACCATTGCTACCCGTCATAGCCAGAATGAGAATGTAATTAGAAAGCTGTATGACCAGGAGACGTAATGGGATTTTTAGTGGGCACGAGGGACAAATGATGAAGGGCATGCAAGCTTCATTAATATCAATGAAATGTCAGGAGACCTAAAAGTCTCCTATTGTACCAGATGAGCTTTTTTTTTGAGAAATTACCAGAAGGCATATCTTCCTTCAAGAACCAACTCAGATGCTGCCTCATATGAAGACTGTCCTCATCCTTCCCCAGTTGAGAGTATTTTCTTCCTCTTCAAATTCTTTGAGCACTTCTCTTCCCCTACTTTTCTGGGTATCTCCTTTGTCCCATCCCTCCCTACCTCATGTTATCCTTATCACTTATGTACCTTGGTCCCCCATTTAAATACTGTTGGGGGGGAACCTGACACTGAACACTGTATAATTATGACCAGGTTTGACTCCCACTGGGGAAATATACCTCTCTTCTTCCTCTACAGAGGTAGGGAACTATGGAACTATGGGTGTTTAATGTTGAATATATAATCAGACTTGGTTGATGTGTTGGTTAGTTTCATTGAAAAATTTTTCTTTCTTTTTTTTTATTCTTTGTTACAAAGAATGGTTCACTGGGTAGTAAAAGAGAGAGAGATGTATTCAGAATGTTGTTGTTCAGTCATTCAGTCATGTCTGACTCTATGACACCATGACTGTAGCATACCAGGCCCTTCTATCCTCCACTGTCTCCCAAGATCTGTCCAAACTCATGCTTGCTGCTTCCATGACACTATCTATTCATCTCATCCTCTGCCATCTCCTCCTTTGCCTTTAATCTTTCTCATCCATAGGGTCTTTTCCAATGAGTCCTGTTTTCTTATTATGTGGCCAAAGCATTTAAACTTAAGTTTCGGTATTTGGCCTTCCAGTGAATATCTGAGTTAATTTCAAGTACTGAATGACTTGATCATTCAGAAATTAAGGTGTTGCAAAAAGCAAAAGCTATCAATTAAAAATTTAAATGAATAAATGTTCGTTGAATAGTTATGTAGATTTTGATCTGAGATTGAGGTTAATCAGGATTCTAATAACCTCTTGCTTTGGAAACAGTAATTGATCAATCAGTACTATCATTACTACTGGAAAGGACTTGATAATTTAATGCCTTTTATTTCCATTCAGTATTCCTGTAATGCCCAAGAACAAAAATCCTTTCCCTGGTCACCACTTCTCTACATGTTTCATCTCTTCCTATTACAATGTAAGTTCCTTGAGGGCAAGAACTGTCTCACTTTTGGATTTATATCCCCAGGGCCTGGCATATAGTACCTGACACTCAGAAGGTACTTAATAAATGCTTTACATTCATGGAGATGTCGACTGTATAAGCCAGAGCCACTCCTAACTGAAGTCCTTAAAATCGAACCAAATAAGCTTCTAACCTGTGGGTGGCCAAAACCAAACAGAGCAGTCTAGAGGCAGGAGAGTCAGGAATCAAACAGAAGTTTAATTTCAAAGTGAGGGAAACAGCTTGCAAGCAAGGAGGGGGTCTATCTAGATTCTAGACATGGGTCCAGGGCCCCATCTCAAGTGAGGGGACCCACTTTAGCATGGCTAAACCATGATACTTATACCAATGGCAATGTACTGAATGTCAAGAGACAAGTCTGATTCATAGGAGGGCTTCATGACCAGAACATGTCCAGGCTTGTTTGGTGCTTGTCCACGCTCAGAGAACAACCAGTGCTGGTCAAAGCAACACAATAATTATGTGATTTTGCCAGAGGGCAAATACTAAGGATTGTTGTTATGCTGAATTCAGGGCACAGCCTGTTTGCTGGGTCTTAGCTCTGGAAAACAGGGTGTCTCCTAATATCTTGACATTATGAAGTGAGAATTGATATTCTTGATCTACAAACAAGACCAGAAGTCAATAAGACAGTTCTTGCTTTATATAAATTTGCATTATGCAAATTTGACTGACCACCCTACATCCCTCCCCTCCCCTCACCCCATGGAGTAGGAGGGCTGCAGAAAGGTCCATTTACATTAAGCTAAAACTTGTTTACTCTAAGGTTTGTCTTCTAGGTTAGGGTCAGAGCTTGAGGAAATAGGAACCTGGAAATATTCCCTACTCCTAATTTAAGACAAATTTTCTTATCAAGTTGAAATGCAAATGAAACATGTAGAGTCAGTGGAGAAAACAATTCTGTATTGAGATTATACTTTTCTTCCCTATCTCGTGGTTTCAAAACATACAAAAACATGACCCACAAGATCACCAGACTTGCTTGAAAACATCCAGTGAGTTAAAAGAAGATGATGAAGACACTCCACTGTTCCAGACTCTACCCACAAGACTCCCCGAAGGCAATATAATTCTCTGTGGAGAAAAAAATAGTGGCTTCTAGTTACCACCGACTTTGGCAAGAAAGTCATCTGAGAAGGGCATGAGGGATAGCTTTAAGCAAATACTGAATGAAAAGAAAAGGCATTAAATTATCAAATTAAACATAGCATGAAAGGCATAATCCTGCTTGATAACCTCCAGAACTGAAACATCACAGTTAAAGTATTACATCAGTGGACTCTGGACAATTGACTACATTTGGTTCTTATTGTTCAGGAGGTATAATGTAACACTGCACCCTACCAAACAGCTGTTGCATCCCATCCCAGCAGGCAGTTACACTTCAGTGCTCAGCAAAACAATCCCTGAACACCACCAAGTTCACCAGCCTTTCCAGGGTAGACAGAGAAACATTATAACTACAAAATAGGAAACAGTGAAATAGCATTGGTTTAGTAAAATGTACAATAACAAAAGTGCAGCAATGAGATTATTTTGCCAAAATGAATTCTAAAAACCATTTTAAAATATTTTTTAAAAAAACATGGAGATGATTTTCCATGACCAGAAATACTAAAGTATTCAATTGATTACTTTAGAAATGCTTTCACCAAAAATAATCTCCACATTGTACTCCAAAAGAGAGTAGAAGTACCAGGAGTTTAGTAATGCCTGACATTAATATGGCACTTTTCATACATTATCTTATTTGAACCTCATAGGAACTCTGTGAGGGATAACACACAGAACACAGGCACCAACTACTTCAGTGGTTATCACTTAGTGGTGGTAACCACTGGAGGTTGGTGGATGATGCTGGACCAGGAGGTTTGTGCTAAAAACTCTTAATGTACCTTAAACAGTATATAATTACTAAATTTGAACACAAATATATTTTTCCTCTGTGACAAAATGCATATGCATTTTTATTTTAAAAATATTTTATTTTTTATCCAATTACATGCAAAAACAATTTTTAACAATTGGGTCTTTTTTTTTTCAAGTTTTGAGTTCCAAATTGAATCCTTCCCTCCTTCCCCTCCCCTTATACATATGTAATCATGTAAGACATTGCCATATTAGTCATTTTGTGCAAGAAAACTCAAATAGAAAGGAGTAAAGGAAGGAAGGAAGGAAAGAAGGAAGCAAGGAAGGGAGGGAGGAAATAAGGAAGGAAGGAAGGGAGGGAGGGAGGGAGGAAATAAGGAAGGAAGGAAGGAGGGAGGGAAGGAAGGTAGGGAGGAAATAAGGAAGGAAGGAAGGAAGGAAGGGATAAGGAAGTAAGGAAGTAAGGGAGGAAGGAAATAAAGAAGGAAGGGAGGAAATAAGGAAGGAAGGGAGGGAGGAAATAAGGAAGGAAGGGAGGAAATAAGAAAAGAAAGAAGGGAGAGAGGAAATAAGGAAGGAAGGAAGGAAGGAAGGAAGGAAGGAAGGATGGGAAGGAGGTGTAATGTTAAGGGAATTTGAAGATCTTCCCTGCCCATTAATAGGAAAATAGAGCCCCGGCCCAGGGCTAATCAGGCCCTGGGCTACAGGGAGTTTTCAATTAAGTACAGGGGCACAAGGATTCTCAAGCTCCTTGGCACTCAGCCAATCAGGGGCTGAATTTTTGTTATATATTCTGGGAAGTTGGCGTTTTGCTTTGGGGGTTTACTCATGAGAAGGATCTTTTGATTTCCTGATTGAGATTCTGAGTAGCCATATGTTCAGAGCCCTCCCCCACCACCAACTACCAGATGTTGTCTGTGCTCCCTCCATCCAGTGATGTATGTAAAGAGTATAGCAATATTGTTAGGTTCAGATAGCTAGAGCCCTATCTGTTGGTCTATGTGCTAATTTCTCTGATTGTATTTTCTATACTCACTTTTTTCTCTGTAATTAAAAATAGGATTGTTAACCCCTTTTGAAGAGTCTTTCCTTTAAAAGCAGATCAAAGAACCTATGCTAACAGGCCATCCTGGGTGTGCTAGGGTGCTTGCCAACACATAAAGAAGGAAGGAAGGAAGGAAGGAAGGAAGGAAGGAAGGAAGGAAGGAAGGAAGGAAGGAAAATAGTATACTTTAGATAACATCACTTTTTTCTCTAGAGACAGACAACATTTTTCATCATGAGTCCTTTGGAATTGTCTTGAATCATTATATTGCTGAGAATAGTTAAGTCATTCACAGTTGCTCATCATACAGTATTGGTATTACTGTGCACAATGTTCTCCTTGTTCTGCTCACTTCACTCTATATCAGTTCCTGAAAGTCTTTCCATATATTTCTGAAATCATCCCCCCTCATCATCTCTTATAGCAAAATAGTATTCTATCACAATTATATACCACAACTTGTTTAGCCATTCTCCAATTAATGGGAATCCCCTCAATTTTCAATCCTTTGCCACCACAAAAAGAGTGGCTATAAATATTTTTGTAAAAATAGATTCTTTTCTCCTTTAAAAAAAATTCTTTAGGATACAGACCTAGTAGTGATATTGCTGGATCAAAAGTTATGTACAGTTTGACAGCCATTTGAGCATAGTTCCAAATTGCTCTCCAGAATAGTTAGATCAGTCCACTGCTTCACCAATAGTGCATTAGCGTCCCAATTTCCCACATGCCCTTCAACATTTACAATTTTTCTTCTCTGTCATAGTAGCCTATCTGATGGGTGTGATGAAATACCTCAGAGTTGTTTAAATGTGCATTTCTCTAATCAATGGTGATTTAGAGCATTTTTTTTCACATAGTACATGTGCATTTCTTTGAAGCATAAAGACTTATTTCTGCAATAATTTGAAAATATGACCATGGACACAATGATTT
Organism: Pseudochirops corinnae; assembly: GCA_028646515.1. Lineage (NCBI taxonomy): Eukaryota > Metazoa > Chordata > Mammalia > Diprotodontia > Pseudocheiridae > Pseudochirops > Pseudochirops corinnae. Next base: position 1,857 of record JAQQSV010004406.1, on the reverse strand, counting down.
GGACATTTGTGTGGCAATTACATTAAATTCTAACCTCTAAGTACAACATGTTCTTGTAGTTTCTCAACCTATCATAGATTTTTTTTTTCCAAGCTGCTGCACAGGTTTAACATTTGAGGGCAAACCAATTCCCGGTGGATGGTCAGACAAGTAGCACATGTCCTCATTTGAGTTCTGTATGCTGCAGTGGTTTCCTTGCTACTCTGTTAACCTATAATTATACCTCATCATCTATGTAGTCATGTGATAAAGATGTTACGAATGTTTGTATTCTTATAGCACAAATGTAAGGCTCTCTGAAAATCAAAATAGTGAGGATAAACATTACAAGTTATCACTACTCATCACAGATATCTATAGCAACAAACTTTATATTGTCTCTCATTGCACTATTAAGGCTATTGTCCAGTGTAAACCTATCTTCAGTTTGTATCACCATTTCTCCATTCTGCGAATTTTCAAATGAACTTACCAGTAATGCTGGTCAGTCCTATGGCAGACATTCTCTATTTGCCTCAGTTTCTTTATCTGTAAAAAGAGGATGATAATGACAACTATGTTCCAGGCTTATTGTGAGGATCAAATGAGATAACATTTATAAAGTACTCAGTACAGAGTCTGACAACAAGTGCCAGATAAATGTTAGTTATTATTATTTTATTATTCTCTGAGAACACAGTGGGCCAGTGCTAGGTTAATTTGTAAATAAATATTGTTTTTAAAAAATCCAAAGGAATATAATAAGCACACTTAACACTGAATACAGTGATTATCATGAGGTGGAAGAATATTTTATATCATAAGTAGCAATTCATTTTCATTAATTAACTGACTAAATTTTTTTAAAATGAAGTTTCCATCTCTCAACAGGAGAGCTTGTAAAATTATCTCAACATTTTCTACCACATATTTCCATGAGCAAGCAATTTCAATTTATTCTTATTTAAAATCAAAATTAAGAAATAAACTTAATGTAGACTCAGATTGCAGATGATATTTGTCTAGTGTTGAGCCAAATATTGCAAGTTTCTGTTCAAATATAAAGTCAAACAGAAATTAATTTATATGTAATTATTACATTGAATTAAACATCTCCAAGTTATAACTTATTTTGTTAAAACTGATAATGATATTCTATAAGATTTTTTAAAATAAAGGAATTTCATATGTAGTCTTATAGATAATAGTGAGCAAATGAGAACTACCTGAACATATTTGTTGAGATAAATGGAGCCTTATCTGTTGGTCTTGCAAAATGTCCCACAAAAAATATTAATAATTATTTTGTTTTTTTAAATTAACTTTTGTGTTTATTTTTAGTTTACATCATTCATTTCTACAAGATTTTGAGTTACAAATTTTCTCCCCATCTTTCCCCTACCACCACCCCAAAATAGCGATCCCACTGAATACCCCCTCCCCCAATCTGCTCTCTCTTATATCCATCCCCATTCCTCCTCTAACTTTCTGGTAGGGCAAGATGGATCTCAATACCCCAGTGCCTGTATATCTTATTTCCCAGTTGTATGTCAATAATAATAATTTTTTTTTTAAACATTTGATTTTAAAACTTTAAATTCCAGATTCTTTCCATTCCTTCCTCATCTCCCACCCTTACTGGGAACCTAAGAAATTCAATATAGGTTGTACATGTATAGTTATGCAAAACATTTCCATAGTGGATATATTGTGAAAGACTGACTACATTTCCCTCGATCCTATCCCCTCCCCCACTTGTTCTATTCTCTACTTTGTCCCTGTCCCTTTACAAAAGTGTGTGCTTCTAACTACTCTCCCCCCAACCTGCCCTCCCTTCCTTCATCCCCCCTCTTAACCCCTTCTCCCCTACTCTCCTGT
>JAQQSV010004405.1:0-14837 GCA_028646515.1 Pseudochirops corinnae | reverse complement strand
GGAAGGGAAGGAAGGAAGGGAAGGAAAGGAGGGAGGAAGGAAAGAGGGAGGGAGGGAAGTAGGGAAGGAGGACAGAAGGAAGGGAGGGAGGAAGGAAGGGAGGGAGGGAGGAAGAAAGGAAGGAGGGAGGGAAGGGAGGAAGGAAAGAGGGAGGGAGGGAAGGGGGGAAGGGAGGGAGGAAGGAAGGAAGGAAAGAAGGAAGGAAAGGAGGGAGGAAGGAAGAGAAGGGAAGGAGGGAGGAAGGAAGGAAGGAAAGAAGGGAGGGAGGAAGGAAGGAAGGAAGGAAGGGAGGGAGGGTCCCAGACACAGGAGAGAGCTTAGGCAGAAGCAGAGATGCCACACAAGAGGAAATATTGAGTTTGGGAACACTGGCATGAGCAGCTCATGAAAAGGAACAGTAGAAAATGAGTCTGGGCAGGCAGTGGGAGCCCCCCCCACACACACAGGGGGTGTCTCAGCCAGGCCACAGGGATCCACAGAGACTTTTCGTGGAGCCGTCTCGGCCTCAGGCCTGTGATGTTGGGACTGTGTGGCGGACAGCTTGGGAAGGAGAGAAGCCGGGCGGAAGAAGACCAGAACCGGGCTCGTTTCACTGGGGCACAAACCTCGGTTTCTTTCTCGTTCTAGTCTCATCTGCGGAAGAATGTGCCCACGTACTCCAGCTCCACATCAATGGCGGCCGTCATTGGGAATCCCAAACTGCCTTCAGCGGTCATGGACCGGTGGCTGTGGGGGCCGGTACCTTCGGCAGAAGAAGAAGCTTACATGGTGTCCGAGCTGCTCGGCTGCCAGCCTCTGGTGGGCCAAGTGGCCACCAAGGAGAGGGTCATGAGCGCGCTGACCCAGGCTGAGTGTGTTCACTTTGCCACCCACATCTCCTGGAAACTGTCTGCCCTCATCCTCACCCCCAATGCCGACGGCACCCCCGGGGGCAGCCGGAGCTCCTTTGGGAACCCGTACACGATTCCCGAGTCCCTGCAGATGCAGGAGGATGCCAGTGATGCTGAGAGCATCTCGGACTGTCCGCCCTTGCAAGAATTCCTGCTCACGGCTGCCGACATCTTGGACCTGCGGCTTCCGGGGAAGCTCGTGGTTCTGGGCTCCTACCAGGAGTCCAGCAGCAGAGTCACGGCCGACGGGGTCATCGGCCTGACCCGAGCCTTCCTGGCAGCGGGGGCCCAGTGTGTGCTGGTGTCCCTGTGGCCTGTCCCAGTGGCTGCTTCTAAGATGCTGATCCACACTTTCTACTCCTCCCTGCTGAATGGGCTGAGAGCCAGCGCGGCCCTGGGCGAGGCCATGAAGGGGGTACAGAGCAGCAAGCAATTCTCTCACCCGTCCAATTGGGCAGGTAGGAGGAACGGGGTCCCGGAGCCTGGCCAGGTGCCTGGTGGGCCTCAGGCAACCTTGTCCAGCTTTGAGCCTCCTGGGCTTTGGTGATGGGGTAGGGAGGGCAGGGGGAAGGACATGGTTTGTGGGCAGTAAGGGTTTCTGCAAGAGTTTATTCAAGGCAGAAACAAATTCTAGATTTCAAACCCATGGCCAGATTTCTGACCAATGAGAAGGCACGAGATTTCACAGCCTTCCCCTAGGGCAGTGTGATAGGGACTGACCCAGACACTCCCATCAAGACAGCCAGGGTCACTTGGAATCCCATGGTTCTTAGCATCATTCAACTAGGTCTATTAACAAACTCCCTCACCTTCATATGATGCTGTTTCAGCTACAAAGTGCTTTACAAGCCTGGGCTCGCTGGACCTTGACAGGAGCCCTGTAAGGTGGGCAGAGCAGGGATGCCCCCTTTTCTATCAGTGAAGGCACTGCAGGTCAGAGAAACTGTGACTTTTCCAAGGTCTCACCTCTAGGGAGTATCTGAGCCAGGACCTAAAGGCAGATCTTCTGACTCATTGAGCCAGAGAAACTCAGGGTGGGAAGAGAGTCCTTCCAGGCAAACAGATGGCTCTCTGCCATCCCCACCCATACATCCTGCCCTCTCCCCTGCATCTGCCTCACCTCCTGGGATAAGGACAAGGGTTTGCCACGGCACAGGATGTGGGCCCCGGGGAGCTGCCTTTCTCTGCCGCAGAGCTCAGCTGGGCAGAATATCGCTCCAGGAACATGGGGCAGCCAGAGGTCAGGAGGCCTTCCAGAAGGCAACCAGGGCAGCAGGCACAGGCGTGGGTTTGTGGGAGCAACCCAAACAGCCTCCCTGGAGCAGGGAGGAGGCAGGGAGGCCCGAAGTCACCCCCATCCTCGGGGTGGAGGTAATTTTGTTAACTAAGTCTGTCTCCAGCCAAGAGAGATTCCAGTCTCACACTCAGCCCCCTGCTTTGGGAAAGCAGTAACCCAAGATCAGCCATGTGGGAAGTGTCACTGAGCAGCTGTGTGGCTCATGGGTGTCCCCCCAGTGGGAGCAGCTTTGTCACTGTGATGGGTGTGTGTTCAGAGTGCTGTGAGTGTCACAGTGATGGGGACAGTCAGCTAATAGGTGGCGTTTCTGTGGCGCATTAAGTGGAAGCACTTTACCCATCTGATCCTCACAACAGCCGTGGGAGGGAGGTGCCGTTGTCATCCCAATTTGTACAGATGAGGAAACTGAGGCAAACAGAGCTTAAGTGACTTGCCCAGGGTCACCCAGCTAGGAAGTATCTATAAGAAGTTCATCCTTCACCAACCCTGGAGTCAGGAGGACCTGAGTTCAAATCTGGTCTCAGACACTTAATACCTACTAGCCATGTGACCTTGGGCAAGTCACTTAACCCCAACTGCCCTGCCTTCCCCCCTCCAAAAAGCAAAAAAGAAGAAGTTTGTCCTTCTATAAGTACTTTCCTCCTGATAGCCCTTGAAGGTAGCTAGCATGGGTTTTCTTGCTCCTGTTTGATCTGTGGGGAAATTGAGGCCCATTAAGGTTAAATGTAAAGGAAAAATTAAATTAAAATAATTTTTGAAAAGGTTAAATTCAGTTATGGGGCCAGTAACAGGTAAAGTTAGCACTTGAACCCAGGGCTCTGAGTCTGAGGCCAGAATCCAACCTCTGCTGCCACACCCTTCAAGACGGCCCTGCAGACCCCAGCATGTGCCCATACACACACCCACACACCCCAGGGAGGGGCCTCCTGGCATGACGACACCCTCTGCCTGGGCAGCCTCTGATTCTCCAGCACCCCCCCACCCCGCCATTTTAGAAATGGTCCTTTTTCCTTCAACTGGGCAGGGGACCCTCTTCATGCTGGCAGGCCCCGCTGTGTGACCTTAATTTGTTGATGGGTCACTCATCTTTTTCAGCAAGGTCTAAGCTTTCCTGAGGTGGGAAACCACATGTGCAGCCTTTCAAAGGCCTTGAGATTGCAAGTTCCCCACCCCAGTCTAGGCCGAGGCAGGGTTCAGAGATAGTGCCCACTGGTGGCTTTGGGCCCTCATTGTCATACTTGGAGCTAGAAATACAGAGGCAGGAGTCCCTGGGTGCCATGAAGGATGCCTCCGACAGCCTCACAGCTCTGGACGTGGACAGACAGCCCCGTGCACTGGGCTTAGGTAGGTGCCCATCCTCCCTCTCCCCAAGGCCAGTCCTGCTTATTTCCAGAAAGGAACAACAACAGCCGTGGTCTGGAAATGGATACGCTTTATGTTAACTTTTCAAATAACCCCCAGAAACACGATCCCAAATCCCCCAGAGAATCGATCCTTGTGCAGGCTGACTGACATTCAGAGTGTCTCAGAGTCGTGGGGTGCTCAGGAGCTCACAGGACATCCCTCCTCATTCAAGGAGGACCAGGAAATCCGGCTCATGGCTGAGAAGCAGCATCCCTGACTACTGACCTGTCTTGAGATCTTGGGCAGGGAGACTGAGCGATCCCTTGGTCCCTTCTTCCCCAGATAGCTTAGTGCCGGTGGTGCCCATGCCCATGCCCATGTTTCATGCCTTCTGGGAGGAGACATCCTAGGTATTGGTGCAGGATGCTAGGGCCCTGCATTTACCACAGCCCAGAAAAGGGGAACCTGGGATCACAGACTTGTATGACCCTAGCATTTGGGAGCAGGGAGGGACTCCAGAGGCTCTCTGGGCCAACTCTACTCTTGACCCAAGAGGAAGACGAGGTTTGGAGAAGCCAGTGCCAGAGTCAGAGTCAGCCACATGGTGGCAAGGGAGTGTCAGAGCCGAGGTGTCCCAATCCGTGGTCCTGGCTCTGCCCGCTAGTCTGTGCCCCTCGTCATCCACAGCTGCTCCTTAACAACCCTCAGCCAGTGTCAGGCCGTGACCACAAAACTGATTCTCATGGCTGAGAAACATGGAGAATTGGCCATACCAAACAGAGCCATGACAAACCATGGCATGATTCCTGGGCAGAGCCAGGCGAATATTCTGTGCCCTCTGGTCATGATGCCCACAGGATCTCTCCAGAGAGGCTGTGGAAGGTTAGTTCAGACCATCAAGGGGACAGGAAGCATTCCCCACCTGCCCCACTCCCCAGCATGAGACCTCTTTGGTCTGGAAAGGGGATAGAAGAGCTCAGTGCCCACAGTGATGGGAAGGGTTACTCAGATGATGAGTGGGCTGGATGAAAAGCCTCTCTCACAGTCTGCAATGACTCCCAAGGGCTGGGCCTCAGCCCTGAGCCCTCCCATGCCTCCTTAGGAGCGCCTCCCTTTCCAAAATGTCACATTTCATTTCCTCAAAAAGCAAGGCCACACTGAGCCCCGTCTGACGTGTTAGGCAAGTACGGATGACCAGGCAATGGGAGAGATGGGAAGTTCCTGCCCACTCAGTGAGCTCATGGCAGGAGTGGACAGAAGAGATGTAGGGCAGGTGTTTCTGAACTGACCAAGGGAACTCACATGGTCTTCCCATACTTTCCACAGGGTTCCTGCTCATAGGCAGTGACGTGAAACTGAACAGCCCTTCATCCCTCATCGGCCAGGCCCTGACGGAGATCCTCCAGCATCCAGAAAGAGCCCGAGATGCCCTCCGTGTGCTGCTCCATCTGGTAAGAGGGTAGATTGGCACAAACCCTGCCCTTCCTGGGGAGCCTCTGCACCATTGGAGTGGGAGTCTAGGCCCATGCTGAAAGCAGAGGGTGGAGATCCCCCAGCTCACAGCAGTCAGAGTGTGGAAGATGCCAGAGAAAGAATGTAAAGAGGGTTTTCATCTCATTGCCACAAGAGCAGCTGGAGACCTGACCTTGGGAGCATTAGAAAGACCTTCCATTTCAGGCTTACAGAAGGGTTTCCTGGGAAGCCCAAATGCAGGGAGGATGGTCCTGAGAGTCCCTCATCCCTCCAGTGGCCAAGAGTGTACCCCCAGTTACCATTTCTCTGTATATGCTGGATCTCCCCTCCCCCCAGAAGAACATCAGCCCCCAAAGGGCAGAGACCTTGAGGTGCCCGGCAGAGCAGGTGCTTATCACCTGAATCTGCAAGGGGTCCAGATGTGGAAATAAAAGTTCTGAGAGTGGAAGCCATGTACTTGCTCAGGTCTTTCTAGGAGGGAACAACAGAGCCCAGACTCCCTCCCTTTGCTCCACGCACTGGGAAGGCCCTGGGATCTGCTTGGCTTTCAGTGGCCTTCCTTGTGTGGGAAGGGAGCCAGCAGCTCCAAGAAAGCTGGTGTGGGGGTGGGCTGATCAGGGGGCATCCCCTAGAACAGGATTTACACAGAGGGTGCTCTCAGCCACATCTTGGACAAATCCAGCTGCCGCTCCTGGTAATGTCAGAGCTTCACTGGATCCCTGTTGTTTTGGGGGTAGCTATACCCATTACCCCGAGCTCAGGGCCAGATAGGTTTGTCCAGACCCGTCTGAACAAGGAAGAAAATTAATGAAAGCTGTGCACACGTACATGCACACACACACACACGCGTGCGCACACACATACATATACATCTGTCCCCTGTCCAGGACTTCAGGCTCTGAGAGTCATTAGGATGTCACTGAGTGTACAGAAGCGTGTCAGGCCCTCAGGGTCTCAGGCAGCCCACCCACCGGGCCAAAGCACATGAGGGCTCTGTGTGCCAAGGCAGAACACCTTGGGGCCCATCTCAGCACCCCCAGCACAGTGGAATCCTGTCTGTGTCTGGGAGCCTTCTGCCCTCTTACCCCACCTGCCCTCAGGACAAGCTTCAATGTTCCCACCAGTGTTTATAGCCAGGCACTGGCTAAGGGCTGGAAATACCAAGAAAGGCCCTCAGAGAACTCACAGTCTGACAGGGAGACCACATGCAAGCCCCTGCGGACAGACGCAAGAGATGGGCAAATCAGCCACACAAAAGGGGTGAGGACAGAACATCATGAATAGGGAAAGGTTTAACGTGGAACAGATCAGCCTGCCTGCAGCCCCTCCAGAGGCCCCATGGCCTGCAGCAGGAGGCCAGTCACCTCCCCCCCAGGCTGTGCCCTCAGTGGGAGGCTCCCTGTGCCCCAGTGACGGGAAGGGCCAGGGGCAGCCCTGGGCAGCGTGACCTTCAGCAGACCCCCAACCTCTCCTCTGCACCCCACAGGTGGAGAAGTCCCTGCAGCGCATTCAGAACGGACAGCGCAATGCCATGTACACGTCCCAGCAGAGCGTGGAGAACAAGGTGGGCGGCATCCCCGGCTGGCAGGCACTCCTCACCGCCGTTGGCTTCAGGCTAGACCCTCCAGCCAGCGGGCTGCCCGCTGCTGTCTTCTTTCCAACTTCTGACCCTGGCGAAAGGCTCCAGCAATGCAGCACCACCATCCAGTCCCTCCTGGGTAAGAAGGGGGCCATGGCAGGGGGGAGCCAAGACCCTCTCCACACCTATACCCCCACTGCAGAGAGCAGGGGGGAGCAGCAAAGTCAGAGCACCGCATGGCTGGGCCACAGAAGGCTATTGCCTTAACTAGAAAGCAGTTCTTAGCCACCATTTAGAAGGTGTAGACAAGGTTCAAGGCATTGGGGGTCCAAAGGTGAGCAGTGCCTCAGCCCCTGCATCCAGGAGCTCCCAGGATAGAGAAGCCTCCAACCTCAGTCTGGGCCTCGTCCCCTCTTATCTGGATACTGGCAGTGCCTGCCTCCCTGACACCCTGCCTCTGGGCTCAGACACCAGAGGGATCACGCAAGAGAAGGCTGGACCCTTTTGGTCCCCCAGAGCATCCAGGGCAGATCCCTCCACTCTCCAGGGAAAGCCCTGCCCAGGTGGGTTTCCACCTCCCCTTGCAGACATGAGGCTGTCAGTCCTGCCCTAGTTCAGGCATCCTCCATGCATGTAGTACCTCCATGGATGGGCACGGGCCTCCCCTCTCGCCTGGCAATCTGCAGCTCTGGTCACATTGGGCTCTAGGTCCTGCCAGAGGCCTTTGCTGACCTCCCCCCCACCTACCCCCAGCCATTATGTTGTGTTGACTTTATAGATTTTTGTGTTAACTTGGCCCAGTACAGCAGAGTGGAGGCTCCATGAGGGCAGGCTAGCTTCACTTTAGCACTGATTAAGTAGCTCCTGGTTGGGTTGGATTGGATGAGACCCATGGGCTTGGAGGACTCTTATCTGGAGGCAGACACAGATCCCCTGGGGAGGCACCAGCAGAGTGGCTGCCTGGGCTTGGAGGCAGAGCCCATGGCTCTGGGGGGGGGTGGGGGTGGGGGAAGCCCAGGGCACTTGTCCTTCCCTGAGCTCCAAACTTTCCCCCCTCATTTCCTTCACTCTCTGTCCTGGCCACACTGAGTGACTAACTCTCTGCTCCCCAGAGGCCATATCACCCTTGTGGGAGTCTCCTCTGCCTCCAAGGCCTTGGCCAAATGCTACCTCCTCTGGGAAGCCCTCCCTGGTTCTCTCACTCTCTCCCACCTCACCAGAGTTCTCTCCCTCTGAAACTGCACAGGAACCTTTGGCTGAGGTTTTTTCTGCTTCTAACCCCCCCGCCCCTTGTCCCTCTAATAGAAGCTAAGTCCCTTGAGGGAAGGGACCATAAGTTGCAGAGAAAGAACAGAGAATCTGGAGTCAAAAGATCTGAGTTTGCATACAGGTTCTGCCCCTGATCACCTTTGTGACCTTAGGCGAGTCACAGCTGCATCATGTGCAGAATGAGAGTTGGGGTAGGTTGGCTCTAACCCTGTGACCTGGTTATCTCATTTTTATCTGTGTTTCCCAGAGTGCCTAGCTCATTGCCGGGTATGGAGGAGCTGCCTGGGCAGTGCCCAGGGGGCTCCAGCAGGCTGGACCCCTAGGTCAGCTCCTTCCCTGTATGGTGACGTCTGCATATCTCCCAGGGATGTTGGGGGCCCTTGTCAGTAAGCACTAAGGGCCTCGAAAGAGAATGCTGAGGCCCAAATTGGTCACAGATGCTTTGGCTCCTGGCAGGGGGACAGCTGCCCAGAGGTGGTGGGCAGCCTCTCCCCTTCTCATGACCCACACCTCAGTTAGTTCAAACACAGTGGAGTGTGCGACTCACCCATTTACCAGTGATGGAAAACTCACACTCACTGGGGCTCCTTTGCTGAGGGAAACAGGGACTGGGTTCCTGGGTGCCGTCCTTTGGGGCTTCACACGTCACCCTAGGTGGCCTAAAATGCTTCCTTCTCTGATGGTTTCAGGCTTGCCGTCCCCTGCCCTCCAGGCACTGTGTAAACTTATCACTACCTCGGAAGCCGGAGAGCAGCTCATCAGCCAGGTAAGCGGGCAGCTCGGGCACCTGGGACCCAGGGTGGCTGCCCTGAAGGGGAGACGAGAGGGCTGGGCTGAAAGAAATAGGATTCTGTCACCCTGAACAGCGGGCCCCTGTGAGAGCTCAGGCATGGAAGGGCAGGAAGGCCGACTGGGCAGGAGCCCTGGGGGCAGCAGCCCTCCACATGCAGGCAGGAGTGGGGACAGAGGCAGGGCTGTTCCTATGCGATCCCACGGTTCTGAGTGAAAACCAAAATCTCTTCTGAAGGCCGAGAAGCCACCCTTGGGTGGGGAGCAGGGCTCAAGTCCTCCTCCCCTTCTTCCCTGACTTTACTCTTCCCGCTGCCCTGCCTCACCCACCACCAAATAGGGGCCAGCCCATGGCTGGGCTCACAGGGATCCTTCTGCAAAGTCCACCCTGGCAGAGGCTAAGGCAATGCCTAGAATTCTGGGCCCTGTCCTCAGGGAGCTGAGAGTCTCATGGGACATGCCCATGGTACCTAAGGGAGACTGACATCTGACAGCAGCTTTGTGATTCCATCTACGCCCGCCTGGGCATCTGCATCTGCTACGGAAGAACGGACTTGGGGGGTATTCCTTTCTAAGAGGAAAAAAGGGGGAACAGAAGTATTCTTAGTCAGAAGCTTCTCCCCTTGGGGAAGACCCCTTAGCCTTGACCTTGTCTCACTGCTGGCTCTCACTCCTTTGCCGCTGAGGATGGTGATGGGCGGCTCTCTGGTGTGAGCCTGGCCCGGGGAGAACATTCTGGGAATGTGTCCTCCCTGGCGGCCCAGCATCCACTCACACTCACACACATATACACATTCATACACACTCATTCACACATATGAACTCACATACACACTCATACTCAAACATACACTCTTGCACTCAGACTCACACATACACTCACATTTACACTCATACAAGTTATACACATATACACACTCATACTCACATTTATTCTCAAACATATGCTCATTTACACTCACATACACACTCATACTCACACATACACACATGCTCACATATATTTACACTCAAACATACACATTCATACACACATACACACATTTACACTCACATACACACTCATACTCATACACACACTCACACTCAGACTCACACTCACATTTACACTCATACAAGTTATACCCATATACACACTCATGCTCACACACACATTTACACTCACACTTATGCCCACACACACAGAGGCGTGCTGGGCAGGCCCAGGGGAGGTCATGTTCAGGCCCTTATTCCTGGAAAGCCATAGGACTCTGACAGTCAAAAGCAAGGCAGTGTCTAAAGAGGTTTTCCCTGGTCATCTTTGATCTAAACGATGGGGGAAAACCAAGCAGAGGCATAGACACAGCCCCCCGGGACCCCTGCCCCTCCGGCTGTCCCTTTGCTGGCCCTGGGCAGGCTCCTGTTTCCATGTGGAGATAACAGCTGTTTCATCCAGGAGTAACCTCTGTAGGGGAATGAGCTCCCTGGAGTTTCTTCTGAGCAGGCTGGCTTAGAGGGCTCACCATGGCTGCCCAGCCCAGCCCACTCAGTGACTTTCTCTGCATTTTCAGAGAGCCTTCTGAAATTGCGTTCCTTCACGCATTTTGACTGGCGCATGGCATCTGCTCTCCTACAGCAACCAGGAGATAAAGGGCTAGCTGTGGTAGGGGGCCAGTAGAAGAAGACTGGACCAGGGGAAGATCTGAAAACAGGGTCCCAGAGCAGAACCCGAGGTGGCCCGAGATCTGCAGGGCCAGCCTGTCTGAGCCTCTTCTGGAGCCCAAGGGCCAGCCAGATGGGGTGTTCACAGTGTCTCTAAGAGTCATTGTTATGCAGAGCTATGCTGTATTCAGACCAGCATGAAAATAACCCCGATCTTCCCCTGGGTCCCAGAGTGTTCTGGGTTCCCCTTCAACCCCAGACAGGCCCCTCTGGAGAACAGTGGGTGGGTGGCAGGCACCCTGGGTCACAGCAAGGTGGGGCTCTTAGACCATCCACAAGAGGGGAAGCTTCCCAGTTTGGCTGCTCCCATCCCATCCCTGTTTTGACCCTCCTGCCTCTGTCTCCCTCCCCTGACTGTTCCCCTGCACATGCTGTGATGTGGCTGCTGGTCTGTAGGCCCATTGTGGAGCTTGCTATTGGCAGTGGGCAGTTCATGGGCACAACAAGCTATGCTTGAATCTAAACTACCTTCTCTCTCTCTCTCTTTCTCTTTCTCTCTCTGTTTCTCTTTCCTTTCCTTATAATCTGCTGGCTGAAGGCTGTTAAAAATATGGTTGGAATGGTGAGTACCCCTCTAAGTAGCAGCCGCGATCCAGGTGAGCCCAAGAAACCCTCCATCCCCAGCTGACCTCTGGGAGGCATTTGCTGAGCGACTCATTAGTCTGTAGAGTAGGACTTCTTAAGCTGGGGTCCACAAACCCCACAGGGGCCTGCAAACTGGGAGGAGAAAGACACACTCTCTTGGTTTTCACTGACCTCACCTGGAATTGGCCTGACATGACTCTGAGGAGGGGTCTGTAGGCTTCCCCAGAAGGCCAGAGGTGCCAGCACCCAGGACCATCAGGAGTGCCTGTGTAGGGAGGTGCTGGGCCCTGCAGACTGATGAGGAATCCAAGGCCCGACATGGCCAAGGCCTTGTCCCCAAGGCCTCTCTCACTCTGGTTTCACTGTCTGTGCCTCTTCTGTTCCTCCTTAGTCTGTCTTTGATTCAATTGCTGAGCTCCATGCAGATCCCAAGGAGCCTTTGGTCCATTCTGGGATTTTGGAAATAAGAGCTGTACCTTCCCACCCATCCCCCTCAGTTCTAGGGGTCTAAGACCAAACCCAGGAAACCTGAAACTCTTCCAGAAAGCTTGCTTGTTTCCATGTGACTGTCCCTGGCCTTCACTGCCCTGGCCTCCTGCCTAGGGCTCATCCTGAGGCCCCAGGGCAGAGAACACTTTCTCAGGCCAGTGAGGTATATGACTGTGCACACGGCTGTGCCCAGGCTTGGGGGCTTTCTGCTCCCCTTTGGCATTTCTTCCTCCTGGACACTATAGCTTCAGGGTCAGCTGGGGAGCAGCCATTGTCTGTCCTGCCATGTCCGCCAGAGGGCGTGGGCTCAGGGCTGGAGGCCCAGCTTCCTCTCAGAAGCTAGGGGGCCCCCACTCTGCCGCCCCTGTCCCTGGCCAGCCTCATAGTAGTCATTTCCTCATATGTCCATCGTTCCAGGGTATCAGTAGAGATGCCAGGAGAAAGCCACAGGAGTGTCACATCAGTGGCAGCCCCCATTGTTTCGGAGCCTGTGGGTGGGGGGCCTCAAGCCCCATCTCCTGCCCCCCAGGGCTCTCTTTGGAAAGGCCCAGCATGGTCAGGCTCATCGTCACTGACAGCAGCAGGGTGGGGCGGGGCAGGGCGGGCCCTGCAGAGCTGGGGTCACAGCTGATGCCCCTGCCCTGTCTCTCAGCTCCACCAGGTCTTGGTCCAGCTCCAAGCCGGAGAGAAGGAGCAGGACTTTGCCTCGGCCCCGATCCAAGTCTCCATCAGCGTCCAGCTCTGGCGGCTCCCGGGCTGTCACGAGTTCCTGGCAGCCCTAGGTAAGAAAATGTTTCCTTCTTTAGTTGAGTCATTCCACAGTTTCCTGTTTCTTCCTTTCCTTGCTTCACTGAGAGATACTTGATATTGTAGAGTGCTGGGCCTGGAGTCAGAAAGACTCATCTTCCTGAGTTTAAATCCAGCCTCAGACACTTCCTAGCTATGTGACCCTGGGCAAGTCACATCACCCTGTCTGCTTCAGTTTCCTCATCTGTAAAATGAGCTGGAGAAGGAAATGGCAAAGCCCTCCAGCATCTCTGCCAAGAAAACCCCAAATGGGGTCACAGAGAGTTGGACAAGTAACTGAACAGCATTTCTTCTCAATATGACCTTGGGTTATTGATATTTTGTTTTAAAATTCTCATCCTGTGGTTCTGAGGCTTCAGTAAAACCTCCCACGAGGCCCTGATGTTGCCTCAGTCAGATTCCTTATTTTTGCTCGTTCTTTCAGAAACGTTTGCTGGATTTTGGTGTGACAGAAGGCCAGCATAGCTCCCTTGGCCTGGAGTGGTGAATCCCCTCAGGTCAGCGGTGGTGCTGGAAGCTGATAAGCAGATAAACCTCCCACTTAGTGCCAAAGACTTGTCTCTTCTCTTGTTTTCCTGACGAAGGGCAGCTGCTCCGCTGGGGAAGTCCCTGTGCAGGCCAGCCTGCGGGCAAAGTGGAGGTGGGGGTGGGCCCGCACCTGAAAGGCTGCCTCATGGCCATGCACTTCAAGAATCTGCACCTTTCCGCTGAGCAGAAGGAACCTTTCCCTCTTTTAAGTAAACAAAGCATTTATGATAACAAGTTCTCCATTCCTGTAAGGCAGGGCTTGCTGAGACACAGGTGTTCTCCACACCACAAGTTCTTGGGCCTCATAAAGCAAAGGTAGCCTCCCTTTTCCTTTCTGGACCTTCACCTTCTTAGTAGGCTGAGGATGCAGGCCTGCTTTGTGAGGGCTTTCTAAAGACCCCTAACGATAATGACAGTCGTTATTATAATTGACAATAAACAGATCAAGTTGGTTCCATACATTGTTCTGTTTAAGAGCTGTGACAGCCCTCTGAGACAGGTGCTGTGGGTCTTTTACAGACGGGGAGACTGAGGCTCGGAGAGGTGTAGACTAGGAAGTATCAGAAGCAAAGTCTTCCTGACCCTGCGTCTGGTACTCTGTGAGATGCTGCTGTCACTGCTGGGGGCACGCTTCTCAAACACACTTCATACACAGCCATCTTCAGGGGCTGCTGCTATGGTGTGATGGTGACAAACAGCTCCACACATCATCAAGGCAATGTTCTTCACCATTCGAGCTCTCCAGTCATAAAATGGGCTGGTTTTACTTCATGAGCTAGTGAGTTATAGTGCATTGGGAGCAGGGCACTGATCGGGAGGACCTAGCTGGGTCTGCCATGACCTCCCCGACCCTAGAGGGGAAAGCAACAGGGACAACAAGGTGTAAAAGTTTGTCATTCCAACTGGATGGAAAGAGTGCCTTTTTGATGCCCTTGTAAAAGGTATGAAGAAATCTTCTGGGGGGGGGGGGGGGAGTTAAGATGGCGTCATAGAAGCAGGAGAACTCCACAGCTCCCACCATAACCACCTCAGATACCTATAAAATATGATTCTAAACAAATTTTAGAGCTCCAGAACCCACAAAATTACAGAAAAATACATCTCTTGCTGGGGGCAGACTGGTGGGCAGACAGGAAGGGCTCATCACAGAGCACTGGGAGCTGAGCCCAGCCTGGCCTGAAACCGCAGCTTAGCCCCAGGGTGGTCAGGACAAGGCACGACTAGAGCACTCCAGAGAGTGGATCACCAGAAGCTGTGGCAGTTTCCAGTATTATCAACCCATAAGAAACAAGGACAAAGTGAAAGGTCAGTGGAACTCAGTTAAATTTGGGGGAGAAAAGCAGGTCCAGCTAACTGCCCCCAGGGCAAGAAAGCAGCAGACGCAGCAGCCCTGCAGCCATCTCCATGTGGCTGCTTCAGAGCTCCCGGCCTGCAGATTGCAGGAGAGCCAAGCGATCATTCAGAGGCTAAGTGCTCTTGCCTTAACCTGCCTGGATCGGGATTGTGGTCTTGGGTGGTGATCCTGAGGTGTGTGAGCAGTGAGCCAAAGCTGGTGGGAGCTGCAGAGATGGCAGCCTTCTAATAGCTCCAGCAGCTGTGTAAACCCCAGCAATTTGGGACAGAGCTCTCCCCTCTGCAAGCAGAGTTGTACTGTGACTCAAAAATCAAATTAATTGACTAGCAACATGAGCAGGCAAAGGAAGCAAACCAAGCTTAGCAATCCAACTTTAGATTCCTTTTTTGGGGACAAGAAGGATCAAAGCATGGAATGGGAGGAAGACAACACAGTCAGAATTCCTGTACCAAAAGCTTCCAAGAAACATGAAGACTTCCTACAAGCCACAGAGCAGCTTAAGAAGGATTTTGAAAACCAAATAAGAGAAGTGGAGGAAAAATTGGGAAGAGAAATGAGAATGATGCAAGAAAATCATGATAAGAGAGTCAACAACTTGACTGAAGAAAATAACACCTTAAAAAATAGATTAAATCAAATGGTGAAAGAGGCCCAAAAAAGCCAATGAGGAGAAGAATGCCTTCAAAAGTCGCCTCTGCCAGATGGAGAAAGAATCTCAAAAGCGCTCTGAAG